>VMDR010006901.1:0-43190 GCA_007922815.1 Macrotus californicus | reverse complement strand
AAGAAAGGGAACTATATGCCTGTTTCAAACAGTCAGACAGTAGGAAACTAGTATTTTGTCATAGAGACCAGCTTGGGACGGGAGGAGAGCCCCAGAGACGGAGGTGAAGGAGTTAACTGGAGAGAAAAGAACGGAGCAGTGTTAATTCTGGGGCCTGGGGTAAGGACGCCCTTGGGTGGGTTTGGAGGAGCTGGAAAACAAAGGAAGGGAAAGGAGTAGACGTAAGGTAGCCTTCAGGTCCACCAGTTCCTCTGACGCTCTTCCTAACCCACCACGGTTTGCTGCCTGGCCCTCCCAGGTGATAAGCACTTAACATTTATAATGTCAGCCCTACCTGGTGGATGCAATGTGTTCACCATGGAGCTATTTTGTGGGGGCGGGGGGCAAGTGGTGTTTTGAGCTTCATCTCAAAACCCTAATGACAGGTAACCTACATGCTTTTTTCCCAGAAATGTCAGGTGGATAATTTGATTTCTGATGCATCATGCAAAGCGATCGGCCAGGGCTTAGCCTCGTATTTTGTAAACTGCCATCACCATCCCTGCCCGCCCATCACTCTTGTCCTGTGTGCCCAAGCCTGGCTGTCATTCACACCTGGAACCCAGGAGTTTTAGAGAGGCAGATTAAGGCCAATGAATGGTTTCAGTGACTGGAAACTCAGAAGCTTGTACAGCGGAGGTCTCAGTTTATAAATCAACAGGCAGCAGAATTTGTATTACAAAATTAATACACATGGATTGCTAAAAATTCAAACCCAACAGAAGAGTATAAAGTAAGCAGTGAAAGACTTTTATTCTCCCAACCCTCTCTTCCTGTCCAAGCCATGCCTGTAAATACATACACAAACACACACACTTCCAGGACTTTTTATTTTGGCAAAAAGTGTGATTATGCAAGGCATTCCTAGTGGCCAAGGACACCTTACATGTTTCCACGTGCCTTACAATTAATCTCTGTTCTTTGTTCCCTATTGGTTGACATTGGGTTGTTTTCACCTATTTGATCATCCAGTATACATTTATGAAGCATTTATTAAATGCCAGCCTTTGCTCTAGACCAAGATTCCTGCCCTCATTTCTGGCAATGGACACTCATTAGCCCCTTCCTGATCGCAGGGCAGATTAGGGGTCTGGTGTGTCAGAGAGTGTGAGAGTTTTACACGTTGCTGGGTCCTGCCCCCCAAACCATATGCCTAACTCTAAATTGTGCCTTTTAAGATTCTGTAATTTTTATATCTATGTAGAAAGAGTCATCTCTTTTCCAGAATCCTGTCTTCTGGGGCCCCGTGTGAAAGTGATTATATTTTAAGCAGAAATGCGGAAAGGATAATAGAAGTCATCATGGAAGAGCTCTTCTGTTCGGGAGACACTGATGGAATTTCTCACTTGTTTTTTGGCTCCTTTCCTTTCTCAGCAGATGTAATTGAAACTGTTCAAAGACCCATCATTCTGAGCTTCCTCGGGCTCTGACGTGTCTGGGGACTGACGGAGGTCTCCAATGAACTTGACATCTTTCTAAGACTTCCAGGGGAGGGAGGGGGATTAGAAATCTGGAGATCAGTTTCAGCCTTGCAGCAGCAATACCTGAGCTGGCTTTCCCAACTTGGGCTGTGGGATAACCCTGTTCCCGGAACAGGACAAGAAAAGCAGCTTTGGAGAAGGGTACTATTAGGGTTTCTTATCTGTCCACTAGACAGACGGCCTCTTGACCATTCGTTTTGATCTCACCTGTGATTTTATACAATGTCTTTATTTTGCCAAGTGATCTCTGACTTCATGTTTAAATGTTTTCAGCGTCTGTTGAAATAGAGCTGGGTAATTATGCAGTCAGCACCTGCCATGAATGCAAAGAAACCAGGGTAAGTTTTTGAAAAAGTAGGCATGAGGTTCTCCATCCCCCTGGGTCTCAGTTCTTGGATTCCTTTTTCTTATTGTTCCTGGGGACCTCTGTTAAGGGTGAGAGTCATACTGGGTATAGACAAACAGGAAATGTTATACGGGAAAAGGGGGTCAAAAGAATAGAAGCTGTGAAGTCAAGTCTTGGGTTCAAATACCAGGATGGATATTCACTAATTATGTGGCCGTAGGTATGTTAGTAACCTCCCCAGGCTTCAGCTTCTCCATCTATAAAATTCTGGGCTAATACAGAGAGTCACTGATTTACAATGGTTGGACTTCAGTGATTTTTCGACCTCATGATGATGTAAAAGTGATATACATTCAGTAGCAATCTTGCTTCAAATTTTGAAGTTTGATCTCTTCCCAAACTAGTGATACGCAGTGGGGTATGCCCTCATGGTGCCGATGGCGGCAGCTCCCGGTCAGCCAGCGATCACGAGGGTGAACAGCCCACACTCCACAGCGCGTGGTGTTGTCAGTGGGTTTGGGATATTCTGTTCTGAATGCGTTTAAGGTGGGCTAGGTGAAGCTGTGATGTTCAGTAGGTTAGGTGTATTAAATGGGTTATTGACTTAAGATATTTTCAACTCATGATGGGTTTATTAGGACTGAACTACCTCGTAAGTCAAAGAGCATCTGTACTGTACCCTACAGGGCTGTTGAGAGGGTCATCCAGATTTCTAGCCACACAACTGGTTTTCCGATGTGGCTTTGGCTCACTACTTTTGGCTGTAGGAGGGGAACGGACCAGGCTGGGCAGTGGGAGGGGCTTTAGTCAGTTTATGGCCCACACCGATGCCCACTGCTGTGCTGGACTCAGACACAGACAGGCAGGTCTGAGGCTCTGGGCTGTGATTTCCTCATGTGGACTGGGCTAAGCCATTTAACCTCTGTGAACCACTCATTCTCAGCCAATCAAAACAAGATAAGAATGGTACCCACATCTGAGCCATTTTTGAGAGAATACCTGGAGGATGTAGAGAGAAAGCTCAGTATGTGGTAGCCATCACCCCTCAGCATCATTTCCACCGTTATTGCTGGCACCTCTCCCCCTTTCTTTTTGTCCTGGGTGAATGTGTGAATTACTTGAGTTGGGCGATGGTTAAGTGGTTACATGCCCATTGGCATAGTGGATGAGGAAATGAGAGGCCCTTTCCTATCTTGTTGACATCATTTCTCCATCTTCCACCAGGTGCCTGGAGAGGCAGCCAAACCTGTTGGCTCATTTTCTCAAAAGAGACACTACTTGTGCTGACATGGAACCTATTTTTCACGGCAGATACACCTCAGTGTTCCCATAGAAAAATCAGCACTAATAACCTCACTGAACAGTTTCATCTAAGTTGCTGGGGAGCATTTTCAACAGAGGGGGGCAGAACTGTGTGGTGTGTTGATTCACTGTCCTTGTAGCTGCATTGGTTGCTCTGCTGAGGTTATTCTATGTCAAGTTGGGGGACCAGGACCACTTTCCCTATATGTGCCCTGCAACAAATGGCCTCTTCTCTGCTCTTTGGTGCAGAATGCTAGAATTCCAGCTAAGTGGGCACATGGGCAGCTACGAAGGCATGTGCTCATCCATCCTTCATTCATCCATTCCACAGATGTTTACTGTATACCTGTTCCAGGCCAGGCACCGATCTAGGTCATGAAAACACGATAGTGAGGAAGCCTCTTGGTGCCTGCCTGTGGGGTCTACAGTGTAGGCAAGTCCTTGAGAGTCTCACTGCTGCTGGCAGTGCAGCCATGGCCTCCTTCTGCCTCAACAGACTCGATGGAGCCATGCTCAGGAGAGAGGCCAGGAGGCCAGGTATGCTAAGAGGAGTTATAATGGAGATGGCTGGCGTTATGACATACTCCAGATGCTGCCGAGATTTTATAGCCCGAGCCTTACAGCCTGTCTCTCTGAAAACTAAATTCAAGTCGGCTTTCCCATTCTCTCACATGGTGAGGTTGTTGGGGGGTGGAGGGGTGGGAGGAAAGAGGAAGCTTCTCATCCTACCTCTGGGTTTAAGCTGCCTCCCCCTGTCACCCACGGCAGTGACAGGTTAAAAATGAAAGTGAGACCCTCACTCCATAATTAAAGAAGGCAAATCAGAGCAAAGAAGAGATGTCATTGTTCACCCATCAAAGTGTCAAAAGTTAGATGCAGTTAGGGTGGGAGACAGGTGGTGTGTGGCAGTCAATGTCGGAAGATTGGTGGGAGTAGAAATATTTTCCACTGCTAAAGAGGATCATCTGAAAGTCTGTCAAAACATTTAGTACATATAGAGACTCCTGCTCTGTAGGGACTGCCCTGAGGTGATGCTTGCAAAAACCGTGCTCATTTAGCTATGCCAGGATGTTCATTGAGCACTGCTCATAATGGGAAAAAATACAGATAAAAAAATGAAATACCCAGAAACAGCTTGTTTACCAGATAGCTGGTAAAACACTACTCCTGGGTGTGTCTGTGAAGGTGTTTCCAGAAGAGATTAGCATTTAACAGTAGGTTGAGTCAAGATCCCCTCCCCCTTGCGGAGGGCCTCATCCAACGTAGGTGGGGGGATCCTGAATAGAACACAGAGGTGGAGGGAAGGTGAATTTGCTCTCTGCTTCAGACATTGGCTCTCCTGGTCCTCAGGCCTTCAGATTTAGATCGGAAACACACCACAGGCCTCCAGCTTGCAGATTAGGGGATTTCTTAGTCTCTGTAACCACTTAAGCGCTTGTAAGCGCTCTCTTTCTCTGTTTCCATACCTCTGTCTGTATCTATATCTATCTATATCTGTATCTAATCTATATCTATACCATCATCTACATCTATCTATACTATAGCTACCTCATCATCTACACCATCTCTATCTCTGTCTCTAACTATATCTATCATTTCCTATTGGTTCTATTCCCTTGGAGAGCGCTGAGTAATACCCAACCTGAATGTTTTCCAGTAGGAGACTGGATAATTGCATTATGCACATCTAAACTATGAATTATTTAAATGAATTGGGAAACTTTTGTGGAGCGCACCTTGACATCAGTCCTGGGATGAGCATGTGTGGAATCGGAATGCAACATGATCCTTGCTTGTGACACAGCACTGGTTGACCTCTCTCAAAACTAGAAGCCCCTCTCTCCAAACTCTGCAAATGTGTGACCGAGAGGGAGCAGAGTGGGCATCTGCATTTGGGTGGAGACTGTGGGATGACTCCAACGAACTTTCTGTGATGCTCTGCCACTGAGAGGAAGGCCCACACGCAGCCTGAGAATTGCATCATCCAGTCCTCACGAATGAAATCAGGATGAGATGAAAGGAGGCACTTAGCAAGTATAAATTAGACTAACATGGTAATGACTGCCACCCGGTCCTTTTAGGAATTAGACTGAGACAGACACAGGGTATCTTCTTTTTAGTGAAATAATCTAGAGACAGATCATGATTCATTTTCAAGCACAGTTTCATCCACCATGAGTTTTTTTTCACCCTGTGAGTGTCTGCCAAATTGTAGTTTGCTTTTGCTTTTATTAGCCTCGTTTTATTTTAGACTGAGTAGTTTCGCCTGCTCACTGACTCAACATTTTCCCAAAGAAGAAAGATGGAAGAGCAGACACTTCAAACATTTAGACCCACAGGCATGGAGACGGGGACCAAGGCCCTCATTCCCCACCAGGCAGTTTCTCGGGATCAGCTCTCGATCTTACCCCCATGCCTTTGCACATGCTGGTGTCCTGAACAGCCCAGTCCTCACTTGGCACACGTGGGAAACCCAACTTTTTCCTCAGACAGATTCCCTGTGGGGCATTCCCTGCCCTTCCCACATGACAATTCATTCATAAAATGTTTGAAATGATGTAACAGGCACTTGCTGAGGCTCTGGGGATACTGTGGTAGAGAGAGCCTACCCAGTGGGGGTGAAAGACAAGAGGTAAGTAAATAATAAACACAGTGATATGGGCAGGGGTGGGCTATGTAAAGGTAAGCAGATGCTAAGATGGAGAATAGCAGGAACCCATAAGAAAGGAGGAGCAGGGGGCCTCTTTCGAGAGGTGGCTTGTAACTTACATGTATGACCCATGGACATGAACTAAAGAGGGGTAATGCGAGTGGGAGGGGTGCGCAGGGCAGAGGGGAATAAAGGGGGGAAAGCGGGACAACTGTCATAGCATAATCAATAAAATATATTTAAAAAAAAAAGAGGTGGCTTGTAATCTGATCCCCGGAGGATGAGAAGGAGCCAGCCTTGCCTAGGACAGGGGAAGAGACTTTCAGAACGTGGGAAAGCAGAGGGAAGGAGCTTGGCCGGTCTGAGGAGCTAAAGGAAGCCCCTGGGACTTTGGATCCAGGGCTCCTTGTATGTGACCCTCAGAACCTTTAGTGTGTACTCCCAGTACAGGGCACGTTACTGCCCCTGAAATTGGGTGTCTGGATGTCTGTCTCCTGTCTCCTGTTTCAGTCATCTGACATCTCCAGCACCTGGTTCCCTGCCAGCCACACAGTAGGTGCACAGCACGTGCTTCTTGAATGGAGAGGTCAGTGAGTGAGTGACTCAGTGGTTGTGTCTGGGCTGGGCACCTGTTATTTGCCTTTCCTGTGCTGTAACTTGTAGAGGATGCTATCTGTAGGACCCCTGCACAATGGCGTCAAGGGGCTGGGGGGCCACAGTTGGTGATCACTGGACTCTTCTCTGGCACTCTCACTAGGCACCCCGTGGCCCAGACTGCGTTCTGTGGTTGACGTGTTGGTATTTCTACCTTTAGTCCTCGTTCTGGTTAATTCTGGTTGCTTGGACAACTTTGCAGCAACTTTGGGTTAATGCTGTAAATGAATTCCATAGACAGCCATGTAGTAATGGAGATATTCCAGGCTTTGGGGCTGGAGCAGACACAGGAAGCGTATCCAATCCAGCCTTCTCATTTTACGAGGGCCACAGGGGAAAGCGACTTATCCAAGGTCACACGATGAGGTAATAGCAGGAAGGAAACTAGCAACTGGAGCCACTGTTGCCTAGACCTTGCTATTTACCCTGTCCACCTAGCCACCCATGAAGCCCCAATGCTTTGTGTTACCCTCTCAAACAAAGGGGTGGGTATCACCCCTTTGTGTGGGTGATATGGGGTGAAAGCAAGGGCTCTGGAGGCAGGCTGCCCAGTTGCAGGTCCCAGCTTCACTGCCTATGCTTGGCCACAACATTGAGCAATGCCTCAGTTTCCTTGTCTACAAAATCAGGTAACTAAATTGATGTGACAATGACATAAAATAATGCATGCAGAGAACCCAGCACCTCAAGAGGGCTTCATGAATGTCAGCTATTAGTGTCCTTTCCCCAAACACGATTCTGGAGATAGCACAGGCTCAGCATACCTTTGCACCCATCCTTTCTTCAATGTATGTTTTCTTCTATTAGCTACTGAACTGGATTTCATTTATTCATCCCTCCCTGGGCAAATGTTCCGAGTGTTGGTAAAATGATAAACCCTGAGCTATTGTCTCCTGATTTAGTTTGAGGAAATGACACCAAGATGCCTGCGCCTTGTTCTTGTCTGACACTGACAGTGTTAGAAGAGGCTTATTATGATTAGAGAAGTTAATTAGTCATGCGCCAGCAATGCAAATAGTGTGGAGGAGAGGCTTCTATGGGGAGAGAAATGGCTTGAATTGTGGTCTTCAGAATGAAAGTATAAATGAGACAAGGGATTTACATGCATAAAATGCACCCTTATAAAGAGAAATAAATGGGGAGGGGGGCGGGGAATGCAATCAGAAAAGGCAGGGTTTGAAAAGCCTTCAGTTATCTAAATGAAACAGTAAGGCTCATGTCTTGTATGTATCAGGGGCTGAGTAGCGTTTAGATGGATGCATAGATGGGTGGATGGTAGGTGTGTGGATGGATGGACAGGTGGACAGGAAGACAGGTGGAAGGGGGCACAGTGAGAAGCATAGGCGGGTGGGTAGATTTGTGGGTGAATAGATGGTCAGGTGGGCATATCCTCAATGATGCATCATCTACAGGTATAAATATGCTATGTATTTTTTGATGGGCAACATGTGTCATAGAATTTACCAAATGTTCTGTATTTGTGGTGTACAACCTGGGGCAGCATTCCAGACAGCGAAGCATATCTAGCTGAAGGCGCATGTTTTATTTGCCCCAACTATCAGTAAGAAAAGACAAAAATCAGCCTTGTTCAGGAAAACACTGTCTTCCTGTTCTCTGTATAGAAAATAACACAAAGTTATTGTCACATGAATAGGCAGAAAAAAAGCAGAAAGTAATACAAGTTGCTAGGCAGCTAATTCATAAAAAATTATTTTTTTGTGGATTTTGTGATATCTGTTGACTTTTAAGTTTTATTATGACTTATTTTCTCATTCTAAAAAATACTCACTTTTGTGTTTAATTCTATATTTGTGATTTTGTAAGCTTTTTCTTAAAGAAGGGACCCAGAAGTGTTTATATTTCAGGTCCCACAAAACCTGGATTTCTCCTGATTCATAGCCTAACCCTTAACTCCCTGGCCCCTCTCTCCCCAATTCTTCACACATACCTGACTCTGTCCCCGCCCTATAGAACCAGGCACCTGTTTGCTGACAGCCGTGTACATGAATGTGGCGGGAGGAAGACACAGAGCCGAGGGCTGCTTCTGATCTCAGTGAGGGCATGTGGTGCCGTTCCGACCCATGCCGTTTTCTGGTCATTTCACCTTCCCACACTTCCCAAAGACTATTTCACACCTTGTCTTTCCTCAAATGTCTAACACCTTCCCTGTCTACTTTCTTAGCAGCCACTCCACCTGGGCACCAGGCCCATTTCTTCTGGAAGATGCAAAGGTCTGAGAGTAACAGGGGCAGTGGGAGTCTGCCCCCTTCCCCTTGGCCCAGCCTTAAGGTCACTGGGGGCAGTCCTCACACATGCCAACAGCCTCCTATCTCTCTGCCCAAGCCACCCTTTGGCCGTGGTGTGGGGAGATCTGGAAGGGCGAGCACCCCTCCATCACTAGGGGGTGGGGTTGGGGGGGTAAAATCTCCCATGTCCTCCACCTCCATGGAGCAGTTCTGCTTCTGAGAGCTCCCAGCGGGGCAGTGCCCTGCCCACCGCAGTCACCACGCCCTCTATTGACTGTCCTTTCCCGGTGCCTGCACTGCCTCCCGCTTCTCTCGACCTACCTCCCGAGTAAACTCCTTGCGTCCAAATCTTTGCTGACGGTCTTCTCAGTCTTCAAACTCTACCCCAGACCCACTGGGCTCTTACTGTCTTTGCCTCCAGGGTGGCCTTGCACCTCCTTTTCCTCTGTTTCCACTTTTACCCCATGGGGTCTGTTCTACACAGCGCGGCTCGAGTGATCTTCATCTTTGAACTGACTGAATCAAATCATGTGCCTCTCTTGGTTAAAGTCCTCGGATAGTTTCCTGTCAAACGTACAGTAAAGTCCGAGCAGCTCTGCACAGCCCCTCCTGCACCTAGACTTGGCTCAAGACCTCTCCTCTCCTTCCCGAATGTGCCAAACTGGCTGCTTCGAACCCTTCGCTTCTGCTTCCCTGGGCTGAGTCCTCTGCATCAGTTAAATCTCTACTTTAAGTGTCACCTCCTCGCTGGGCCTCTTGGGGACAGGAAGCCATTTGGGTTCTGCCATGTCAGGGTGCCATTACGACATCCCCCACTGGAGGTGGCCATCCAGTGTCCCTTTTCTGGAGGTCTGCACTCGTGATAACAATGATTTGTGCATATGTTTGCACAAATGGTATATAAGCCTCACCCTCGTCTAAATGCTTCTTTGAGTTTCATTTCTTTTCTGTAAACTTCTTTGCATATAAATTAGCAATAAAATTTGTATTCCTTTTTTTCTTGTTAATCTGTCTTTTGTCAGTTAAATTCGTAGGCCCCAGGCACTGAACCTAAAATGATAGAGGAAAACAAAATCCCCCCTCCCACCCCCCCGCCTCCACATTCTCTTCAACTTGCCTGCTCTACCCCAGCCATACCTGCCTTCCCTAACTGCTGGAGTGCTCTGGGCTCTTGTGGACCCCTGCCGTGAATTTCCTTCTGTCCTGTTATTTCTACTTCCTCTTAGCCTCTGTGCGTGTGGAGCTCCTATCAACGCCTGGCTCCCATCACCTGTGACTACTACACTCTACCCTTCAGAGAAGAGCAGAAGCTTGTTGTATACCCACCGACTCGGTTCCCTGTCATGGCCAACAGTGAAGTATAAATCCAGGGCTTGTAGGTTTGCAAGGTAAACCTTTGCTCTTGATTAAATTAACACATCAATTAGCGAGGCTGTGACCTGAACACCGAACAGTTTACTTCAGGAGTCAGAAATTCAGAGTCATTCCCTCATTAAAGGAGAAATCACCTTGAACAGCCACCACAGGCTTGGGGAAATTAGCATTTTAAAACAGTTGTATGCATTCTTTCATCTTTTATGCTGTTATAGACTTTAATGGAGTAAACAGAGAAGGGGAAAAACATTAGTAAAATATGAAAGGGAGAAATTAGGCAGACTGTTAATCCTTTAGTAGAATTAAACTCAGATGCCCCAGAGGTATTTCTGGGCTGCTTTACAGAAAGTAGCTAAATAATTAATTCACTTTATGTATCCTCTTGTGGCCATGAGTGCCAAACTGAGGCAGGAGGTAGTCTGGAGGTGCCCGAGGGCTAAGACAGAGGACATCAGTACAGGACAGAGATCCTGTTCTAAGACCCGTTGTTCCCACTTTCTGGAAAAGCCCTGAATCGTGGTGAATCTTGAATGCACCTGCGCAGAAGATGCTACGGAGCCCCTGCTTCGTTATCATAGCATTATAATAAATTAGCATTGTGGGACCCCTTCCCTGGTGGTCAGTCAAGGAAAATCATGGGAGACTCCACGTATAGGAGCTTAAAAGTAATATAGCTACTTGCACATGTGCAATAAAAGCCTGCCAGAACTAGCCAGGAAATATCTGCCCTAGAAGAACAGAATCCTCCAGCCCCTGAGGTCAATCTCTGCTCGGAGCTGGCCAGCTCCCATGTTCTGTGGAGTGTGCTATCGCTCAATAAATCTGCTCTCCCTCTTCTTGCTATAAACTCTCTGTGCATTCAGTTCAATTCATTGTTCTTGATCACTAAGAACCCAGTTACCTGTGCCCGCCTGCAACAAAGCCTCTTTAAAACGTAATACTCGCTTCTGAGTTTCTCTGGAAAGTTACATGAGGAAGGGTTTTTAGGTGGCAATGTTTGGATTCCCTAAAACGTCTCACCCGGTCAGGTAGAGAACCTGAACATTGCCCCGGTGGTCTGCAGCAACGCCTGGCCCTGGGGGTGTGCCCAGGGCGGAGGGAGCATCAGAGACCTCTCCTGATGACGGATTGGTGGAGGTGTGCTGAGTCTCTGAAGCTGTAAGTTTGGTCCTGAAAACGTGAGTCCTTAGGTGGGGAAGTGTAAGAGCCATTGAAAGCAGTTCTGGGGAGTGGGTGGGGCTCCTCACGTGACCAGAACCATTTACTTAGGGCAGTGCATTCATTTATTCATCAACAAGTGTGGTTGAGCTCCTGCTGTGCTCATGGTGCTGTGCTTGGTGTTGGGCGATGAGGTGGTCAGCCTGCCAGGGCTGGTCTCTGCCCTTGGGGCCTGCATTCTTTGGGACAATAACTGAACACAAAGCATATCTCGAGGAGTGCTGAGGAAACAAAGCATGTCCTGACAGCGATCAGCAGAGGTGGTACTGAGATTGTATGCTCCTGTGTCTGTCTTCTAAACTGGACTAGAAGCTCTAAGGTGTAGAAGTCTTTGTCTTATTGGCCTTGAGACAGGGGATGGCTCTTCTTAGAGGCTTCAAGACCTTGTAGAACTAAGACGAGAACTGCTTCCCTCTTCCCTCCTGCCCTCTGGACTCTCTGTCTCTCCTTGTCGAGCATGTGGGCTGGGCACAGAATACCAGCGTAGGTCACAGACGCTACTGGGACAGGGAGGGAGGCAGACGTTGGGACACCAAGGGAGGGTGAATCCCAGGAGTGGTTGTGGCTTTGCCCAATCACCCAAGTTAATTAAGACATGAGTTTTATTGATGCAACTAAAAACTCAACCAACCAAAAATGATTTCACCTTCCCACACGTTGAGCTAATAATCTATTTCAGAACCCTGGAAAGGAAAAGAAAACCACATGGACAATTCCGCAAGCACAGCAGAGAAAGGGGAAATTCCAACAGAGAGCTTAATCTTCACCTTGTCACCGGGCAAGGCTAGGAATCGCCCTTATTGCTTCTGTAGATGTGCTGAGTTTCTTTTCTCTTCGGGTGTGAGACTGAGGGGTTGAGGAGGACATTAACCTCACGTCCTGATGAGGGGAAGAAAGCCTGGGGGTGGAGAAAATTAAAATCTGCATTGATTGGTCTGAAGCGGGCCCAGAGTCTACGGTGGGTGCGCAGGCAGGTGTCCTGGACCTTGGATGCAGCTCAAATGCTGAGTCAGGAATAAACCAGGAGTCAGAATCTGAGAACCACTGACCCGAGTGAATAAAGAAGCAAATCAGGGTAAGCTAGAAATTTTAGGCAGATGGCCCAGGTTGAGCACTGTGACTCCTGGGTTCAACCCTAGCTAGGGCCTCTTACTGAGCCCATGAGGTATTTGCAGGGACTTCTATTTATGAAGTGACAGCACAGTGCTCTTTAGCTTTTTTATTTCAATGTGAGATTTTTTATTATTTTTAAAAAAATTACAGCACTATTTGACTACATTTTCATTATAAAAATTCATACATTTCAGATCTTTTTAAAAAGCCAGAATCTTCTTTCTCCCAGGAGATCATGAATAAGAATTTGGTGAATATGCTTTCAAAACATCCCCAACATTTCAAAACGTGCATTTATACCCGTGTGTGTGCACATGAGCATGTAAGCACAGCTTTGGTGTCTTTTCTTTTTAAAATACATGCACAGGATCATTCTGTACATGGCAAAGAGGTAATTTCACCTTTTTCACCTGGCCCTATGCCCTGTAGATCTTCACGTGCCCCCGCATCTTGATTTAAATCATTGTTAAAGTGTTCCAGAGTGTTTCACACAATATGGTGGTACCCAAATGCATTTGATCCATTTCCCTATTGATAAATATTTGTTTGGTATTTTTTGATTTGGGGCCGTTCCAATAGCTACTTTTCATATTCTTCTCTCTAGCTATGTAAGTATCTTGGTAGGAAAGGTAGTTAAAAGTGAAACTACTGGATTGAAAAGAAGGTATATTTCAAATTCTGTGAGTTGTTTAGGTATAGAATGATTCTGCAAATTATCTTCCAAAAATCATTTTTTGCTTCTACTTTGGTATATACCCTGCCTATTTCTCCACATCACCACAAAGATATTATTCTGCACCTGAGGCCTGATACTTGTATTCAGGCTACCTTCTCTCTTCCCAACGTCACCAACAGATTACCTGATGAATGACCCTCTTCTCCCACTAACTCCCACCCACACTCCACACTGTCACGTAAGTAAATGTCACTTCCTCAGGCAGGTGTCTCCTGACGCTCTAAACTAGGTTTGATCTCTGACGGACACTCTCATTGTAGCCTATGGTTCTTTGTACTTTTTCAATGTTAAATAATTATTTGTTTAATCCTTGCCTTCAACCCTACTTATTCTTTCATTCTTCTGTTTCATTTACTCATTCATTCATTATACTGGCTGACAAATCTAGGTTAGTCATCAGGAGTTCAGACTCTGGAATCAAATTTCCTGGGTTTAAAAACTAACCTTGTTTCTTACTAACTATATGAAGAAGTTACATAGTATCTCTATGCTTCTATTGGTACCCACTCCACAGGTCTGTTGGAATGACTAATTGGGAGAATGCACATAAAACACTCCAAAGGGCAACTGGCTAAGTCATTTCTATCTATTGTATCTTATAATATGCCAGGCAGTGTGCCAGGTGCTGGAGATCCAATAGTGAAGAAGACACAATACTGTCCAAAAAAATCAGAATAAGTTCTCAGCAGGGCTGGGAGGGGAGATTCCTCTTAGATCATGTGGTCAGGAGATGAGTCTCTGTAAAGATGACTTGTGAACTTAGGGCAGAGGGAAAGGAGAGGCACAAGGGCTACAAGAGTTGGGGAAAGAGCATTTTAGGCAGAAGAAACAACAAGTGCCAATGTCCTGGGGCAGGAACATGGTGTGTAGGAACAGATGTGCTGGGAGAATGGAGAGCAGAGGTGAGAGGTCAGGTCTGGGACCTGTTCACCATGGCATTGCAATACCTGGTATGGGACGTATTGCTGTGTAGGTATCCAACACAGTCACAGAACAAGCGACAGAGTGATGAATGGATGAGCGAAGGAAGGGAGGGATGCTATGAAGGGTTAGAGGCTCTCTTCTGCTCTTGCGTGTCATCTGCCCATTTTCCTCCATGCCACTCATTCCATTCACTCTGGAGAAGAAGCAGGTGAGCATGGTCTTGGCATCCTGATCAGGTGGAGAGGGGTTGAGGCGAGTGGACCTTTTAGTTTGGAGGGATTTGAAGGCTCCCAGATAACCCATGGGTCCTAGGTTCCGTCACTCCTTTCAAGAAGCTGATGTCTAACTGGATGAAGGAACTTCTGTGGCTCAGGCACGCACAAAAGGTGACAATGGACATTTCAACGAGATGCGCAAACCCCCCGTTTCCAGTAGTGAAGTATTTGTCCTAAAGCAAACCCAGCACTCAGAGTTCACTGAGCAGGGATTTGCTTATTGTGCCAGGATGGCCTGGGGTTCCGCTCAGTGACAGGTGTCCTGATGCTGAGTGTCCACCCTGCACAAACTTCCGCTCCACGAACCTACGCTGGTCTAACCCTCTGTTTGGAGTGACTGCCGAAGGCAGCAGGATAGTCACAGTTAATATGCATAGAGAAGAGAAACATAAGCACCTGATGAGATGGGATCGAACAGAGCTCTTAGTAGTGGGCCAGCACTTTGGCTTCTCCAAAGTGTTTTCAGAGTGTGCTGTCTTACTAACTATCATGACCACCCTCAAAGGAGAAGCAGCAGTTACCAGTGGCATATTGCCCTGGGCCGAAATCCCAAGCTTTGCCCACCAGTCAGTGTGACGGTCTCATAAATCACAGTGCACCGGGAAACTCAGCTTCAGAGCCACCTCACTGTTCTAGGCACTTTTATGGGACAAGCCTATCTGGACCTACATCATGGCTATATTGACTTATAAGGGAAGTCCATTCTATCAAAACATGTTCCTTTCTGCACTTATACATTCCAGATACATTTTTGAACTGATCGCATCCCGGGGCAAAGGTTTTCCATTTTCACAGACTCTCAGTGAGTGGGATGAAGATGAAGGTGGCTTTCATTGCTTTCCCGCTCCTCTTGCTGAGCCAGCAGCCTTCCATCCTGTGCCGGGCTTCATGGGGGAAGGCCTCCAAAAATATACAGCTCCCCGGGGCTGAGTTGGCCTGTTTTTGGTATTTTTTTTAAATGAAATCTTTAACACCAGGGTGATCTTGTCCATAGAACTTTCCAAATTGAAAGGACAAGGTTGTCATGGCAACAAGTGTACACGGAAACTCCTGCAACTGGATGAGCAGCTGCCTGGAACTTCCCTCCCTCCCACTGGGGGCTGCCTCTGCCTCCCGCAGCCACGGCCTTGCTGGGGCTTTGTTCCCACAAAGGGTCTCAGGTCTGTTCTCTAGACCCAGTGCTGATCACATCTGAAGCTCCTGTTGCACTGCCACCTTGGGACAAACTCCGTGAAGGGTTTACATCTTCACCACAGCTTTTGTTTGCATTAGCATAGAACTTGCCAATAGAGTGAGAGACTTGAGTAATGGCAGAAATACTGTTTTACTTGGAAAGGTAAAAAATAAAACAAAACCATTTTCTATACTTCTAGGAGCCCAAAGAACAAGGAAGGACATAATTAAAGCTCATATTGTCCTTATGCTTTACCTCTTATAGGAGGACAGTGCTAGAACCGCTACAAACGGTACTTCCTAAAAGGTGGCACAGAGTAGGGAGAAGAACATGGGCAGTTGTTCACTGAACAAAGATTTATTGAGCACCTACTATGTGCTGGGCCCTGTTCTAGAGTCTGAGGACTAAAAGTGCTGGAGTCTGCTGGTCTCCAGTGAGCACCTTGCTAACCGTGTGGGAACAAGGGTGCTTTATGACTTGCTGGGTGGAGAGTGCCCTGGAGTCTGTCTTGCACGGTGTCCTGAACACAGTGGGTGCTTCACAACTGCCGTCCATGACAGCAGAAGGATCAGTGGACTTTAAACCAGGAGGCCTGGGGACGTCGGGCAACTCTCTTTTGACTCTCTGAGCCGGCTTCATATTTTAAAAAATGGGACTAGTAATATCTCCCTTGTAAAGGTGTTGTGGAAATTAACAGGATAATGTCCCTGAAAGGGTCTAGGGTGGTAGCTGGCTCTCAGGAGCTCTCTGAAGAATGTCTGTGAGGCCAGAGGAGATGGGGGGTATGGAGGTGCCGCAGGTTTCTAAAAGTGTCCTCTTAGCCATTTTGGACTTTCTCCTAAAAGCAGCATGGGCCCCTGGAGGGTTCTAAGTGACAGGGACTGACTGGGCTCTGAATTTTTGGAAGCACCCTCTGGCTGCAGCCCGGAGCTGGCTGCTGCCCCAATGTAAATGTATCACGATGACAGCCTGTGCAGGGAAGCGAGGCCATGGCCGGAATGGAGAGCAACAGGTGCATCCCGGTGGGTGCACGGGGATGTAAATTAGCAGCACTCGGTGTCTGTTAGCTACCGTGGGAGACGAAGGAGCTATTCAAGTGCAGAGGAGTCCAGGGGACCTCCCATGCTTTGCTTGTACAACTGGGTGGCGAAGGGCACCCCTCACCTGAGAGACGTTGAATGAAGGGGAGGAAGGCGTTTGTGGGACATGATGCAGGATTAACCTTTCACACAAGGAACAGGAGGGTCCATAGACTGATCCAAGGGGGAGTCCAGGAGCTGGCACCAAGCCAACACATCCCGAGGGAGCCTGGAGTTGGCTGGTCTGTCCTTGCCTTTCAGCCACGTCTTACTAATCACATCACTCATGTTCCAAACCAAGGGAGCGCCGAGGCCCAGCACCCAGGGGTGAACGAGGCAGCTCTGGACCCACTCAAGTTTCCACTCCAGTGAGGGAGACCAGGGCAAATGTTCGGATAGGATGATTTGCCCCCAGGGTGAGAACTGGAGGGAAAGAGCTTGGAGAGCCTGACGTCAGCTGGTGTGGGCGGGTGGTGCTGTGACTTGGCACACGGTGGTCAGAGAAGACATTTAAAATCAGTTGATATGTAAAAGCAGGAGGAGGTGACATTTGACATCAGGCTGGAAGAGTGAAGGACCTTGGGCCACTCACACAGCCTCTTGGAGCCTCAATTTCCACGTCCGCACACAGGCTGATGGTTCTTTCCTTACAGATCAATGACGGTGTCCATCAATGCGACTTAAGCTCCATAAATGTTACCTGCTGTCCCTGGGTAACTGTGAAGAGGTGGGAAAGTTTGCGCTCTGTCCGAATGCCCCTGATGGTGCCATTGCTACTGCCCACGGTTTCCTTAGAACCAGAGGTCATGGCCTGGGAAAGGAGGCAAAGCCGCACATTCGATTCCGACCCCCAGCTCCACCTCCTCCAGGACGCAGGGGTGTTGGGGGTGCAGGTCTTGGCTGCACTGCTCTTTAGGGCCACAAGAGGGCTCCCAGCTCGCAACCTTTTCCTCCGATAAATCTTCCATGTTGTCTTTTGACTGAGTTTCATTGACTGGGGCCCGATCCAGTAACGTCTGAAATTGCTACTTAATTATGCATGATTGTTGGATAGTTGTAAGTACTCCTATAATAGCTAAATATTAATTTTAGCATCTTAATTTTGTCAATGTTTAAAGGTGTTTCTCATGCAGAGCTATTCAAATGCTGATGATTAATTAAACCAAATGACGGTGTTTATAATTTTCTGGAGGTTTTTCCGTTGAAAATCAGTTTCGCCAGTAGAAGTTTCCTTTCGTCGCATTCTGAGTCAGCTATTGGGGTCACGTTCACAATGGTCATTGTTCCCTCGGCTTCAGTTGCCAGATTTGTCAGGCCCCCTGCGTGGGCGTGGAGTCCTGCTGCGTGATTCGCTCTCTGACCCTCCAGCGTGGAGCTGGAAATAAGCAAAGAGAGGAATCGACAATAGCGGGAGATCTGGGAGCCTCTCTCACTTTGCTGAGTTCACCCCGCAACAGAGTGCACGCTGGGACTTTCAGGTCGGCGCAAGCACAGGCAGGAGAATGTGGATGCAGGCCCAGCCTCCGCTCTGATGGAGAAAACATCCCGTGGTCATGGCGACGCCCGTTCATGCGAAGTCAGCACGTGGCCTTGAACTTCCCCCCCATCGAGCTCGCTGTCCTGCTACAGTTCCTCCGGGATCGGTCATGCGGAGAGCAGTGTGCTCAAGGCTGTCACCTGCAGGGCAGAGAGGTTTCGGTCCTGTCAGTGGCCACCGCACATCCACCCCTTGTAATAAGGACCTGCTGTCTGATGGGATTGAGCCTCCCAGATCTCAGCGCCCTCCTGAGTACAGGGGACCTCTTCTCAAGGCTGGTTATGCGGGCCTTGAGGAAAAAGACTTGGAGTGTAGATGCCTTTAATGCCTGACTATCTCAGGAGAAGGCATGTTGGTTTCCCTTTGTCTTGAACACCTTGCGGGCTGTTTGACTCTCCCTCACCCAGGCTTGCTGGTCTTCAGGGACCTGTGGACCTGGCACAGGACCTGGCACAGCAAACACTCATGGCCTCAGCAGCTGTCCTGGGCGTTGTGGGGTTGAGGGCCCTGGGGCGGGGATCCTGTATTGTGTGAATCTCTCTGTGGCAGAGAGGAATCTGTCAGAAATTCTAGAGGCTGGATGAGGGCATGTCCTCAGCCCAGCCAGTCTGAGGCCTTCACCTGAGGGTGTGGCCCACCAACCATTGGACACGGAGAGGTAACTCACAGCCACGGGTATCTGAGTTGGGGACAGGACACAGATGAGGGTCCAGGGACAGAGTCCTAGCCAGACTCTTTTTTCAGTGTGACCATGGTGTTTTTCTTGCTGCTTGGATCTTCCTTGTTCTCCCTTATTTCTGTTTTTTGAGTCTGGTTCTTTGTCTTTTCTGTGGATGTTATAAAACCCATCTGAAGAATTGCTTGTTAAGTTAGTTAATTTTGGTTTCTGCTCTATACAACCAAGACCTTCCAAGTAGCTACTTTCCTCACTTCTCAATTCCTTTTCTTTCTCATCTGAGACTGAGTTTTCTTTTTGTGTGTGTGCTCGCTTCTTGCTCAGGGCTGGCTCCACTCTCTTTTGGTCTCATGCAAATCATTTCCTGAAGCTAAAACCGCACACTTTCCCAGCATTTAAGGAACCTTCCAGCCAACACCCACCCACTGGCTCTCCCTGGACGGCTGTTCATCTCCAGGCCTACCTGTCTCTCTTCCTGGAAACACAGTGCTTGGGAAAATGGGTTTTCAAATCAAGAGTCCCCGGGGTCAACTCCAGTCTCTGCTACTTACTTCTGTGACTCAGTAGCTAATTCTTAAATTCTTTGTATCTCAAATTCTTCATCTGAGCAACAGGCGTAATAACATACAGCTTACACTGTTGTGGTAAGAATTCAGGTCAGGAAGACACATGGCCAATGCCTAGGACAGCGCTTGGCCTGTAGTGAGTGCTCAACAGCAATAGCTGTTGTTATTACTGCCTTGTCGATTTGTTAGCACAATTTACTGTGGTGATGGGTGCAATGTGTTCAGCACAGTTCCTGGCACATAGTAGGTATTCAACTCTGGTTAATTATTATTGTCCTTCATCTGATGGATTTTCTCATCCTTCAGATGTGGTCAAGTCATCTCTGTGCCGTGTCATGATCTCACTTGCTATTGCTGACTCAGCCCGAAGGAGCAAGGGGGAAGAAAAACAAAGGGAAGTAGATTGGGGTTAGAAATCCAGATGACATAGAAAAAGAGCCTGCCCATCAATGTGGGCTCTCTGGGCTGTTGGTTTGTCTCTTGGGTAGCCCTGTGATTACAGTGAAGTGGAAAAAATCAATTAGTAATACTTACTGGGCTATTATTTTAAGATCAGACCCCAGTCCTTAGTGAGCTACACTGGTTTCCTGGGATTTGTATCTGTTTCTCTGATTCCTTCATGCTTTCTCCCCTTCTCTTTCTTTTGGTTTTAAGACAGTTTGGGTTGGAAAATTCCAGCCCGTGTGGGAGGAGATGAGGGAAAGGCTTGCGTCCAGGGGCAGGAGAGTGGCACATTTTAAAGGCAGACCGTGGTGGTGCAGGAGGGCCAAGGTGAGAGGGCTGGGGAGGGAGGGGGGTGAGCAAAGAGCTGGGATCTGCCTAGGAATGACCTCATCCTCCTTCCTCTTGCCTGTCCCCGTCTCATCCATTCTTCCAGCTACCCCATGGCCCTGCCCACTCGTTCTCTTCAGGTATTTCCTTGGTTGTCGAAGAATCCAGCTGGACGTGTCTCTTGAAAGGGTCATCTCTACGTTCTAGGGATCTTCAAAGCTGGGACTGTTGATGCTCTAGGCTCGTAGTCAGCCAGCGGGAGGAAGAGTCTGGGCAGGCAGGCTCAGGCTGGACAAGGTGGGTCTGTCTGCAGCCTTTGCCCCAACACTGTCTGAGTGGCAGGATGGAATCCCTCTTCCTGACTTAGAATTCCCACCCGTGACTTACACACAACCCTCTCGCTTTTGAAAAGTATTCCTTACCAAATGCTTGCATGCCCCAAAAGACGGTAACAGCAATTAATCCAGCACAAGACTGTCTCGATCATTTGTCCTGTTCCATGCACTGTAAGTAATTCCTATATATGAGGTCTTAGTATTCCCATTTCACAGATAAAGAAACTGAGAGGTATTAAAGAAAAGTGAGAGTAGAGGTATTAAATTTAGAGGCATTAAATGACTTCCCTAAGGCCACCCAGGTAGTAAATTTTAAAGCCAGGATTTGATCCTAGATAAGCTCTTAGAAATCTAACTCATGGCTAGGAATTGATATCAAATTTTTACTGTGGGATGGTACATACTATTTTTGGTTAGTTTTTCTAGACCAGTTTTCTCCAATTTGGAGGGCTTGTTAAAACACAGAATCCTGGACCCCATGCCCCAGTTTTGGATTGAGTAGATCTGGGGTGGGCCAGAGAACCTGACCTTCTAACCAGTTCTCAGGGGCTGCTGCTGTGGCTGCTGCTGGCCCAGGGTCCACACGCTGTGAACCACCATCCCAGACCAACACGAGCTGCATCGTGTACTGATTGGAAATACTCAACTCTGAAGACTCCATCAATTCTGACCTGACTTGTAGAAATTTTCGGATCATGTGACTAGGGCTGAGCTGCCATTGGGACAAAGGGAGATCAGGCGGTTTCAGCAGATCAACGGCACACCTCATTCTCAAGGAGAGGTTTGAACTGTGAGAAAACGAGCCGCCCTCTGGCAGTCACAGGGTCACTAAGTACAAAGCCAGGATTTAGCGACAGGTTCCCCTAAGAAGGACCGTAAATGACGCCTTTTGAGGCATTAAATAACACTGACCCACAAAATAAAAAAGTTACTCATTTTTTTCAAAATACAAAGTTCTCTTCCTGTTCCAATGATGTCGATGAGAGAGCTTCAGGTTTGTGCTACGTCCTTTAATATCTCTCAAATATGCTCTTTGAACAAAGGGAGAGCAAGCTTCAGAACAGGCAACAGGAACCAGAAGCCAGCCATGTTTGTTTTTGTTGAAGAGCTTTATTTTGCCTTTAATGCATACGCACCCCATTTAAACAGCTTGGAGCGAATGATGAAGACAGCCTGCCTTGGCTTGACTCGGCTCTGCTGTTTACCTGCTGTGTGACTATGGGCCAAGTCTGACCCTCTCTGGGCTCCAGCTGCCTCAGTTTTAAAGAGGATAAAAATAGTTTCAATGTTGTAAAAGGATGACATGAATTCCTGCTTATAAAGCACTTAGGAGATTGTCTTGGACATAGAAATGCTATGTAAGTACTTATACATGAGTAAATAATGCACAGACGTGTGGGAAATACAGTCTTAAAGCACTTACAGGGCAGAGAGGGCTGCTGGAAACCTGAGGCTGTCCTGCCCCTCTGGGCCCAGGCCAGGCATTACAGATCCTAGGTGTCCACAGCAATGGTGGACTGAGACTTGGCTCTTTGGTGCCCCTGTGGTGGTGTGGCCCAACAGGGAAGCTGAGCGTGGGCAGCTGAGGCTCCTGTACCAGGCTGGCCACTGCTTTTTTGTCATCCTTAACTAAAGGGAGCAGGGGTCCACAGTCCCCCCAAAGCCAACCAACGGGAGTGTCTAGTATATTGGAAGTTGGGCTACTGGGCCACGAGGCACATGGGATTGGGCACTGGGGCGGGGGTGGGGCTGTGGAGTCAGGCAGGCCTGGACCCACAAGCCTGCTCCTCACTGGCCAGCCTTTCAACATGCCCCACTGCTGACCAAAATCACACTTGGTCTTATCTCCCATCTTGTCTCAGTAGGGCCTTCCCTTATTGGATAAATAAGGGGCTTTATTCAATGAAAAGCAGGCCCAGGGGCAGGATTCCCAGGGACTCCAGTTCTGCAGTGTGTCTGCCTCTTTAACGAGCAGATTAGTGTTTCAGATACACAGAGTCCATGGAACACACTTTCGGAAATCCTGTTTCCATCTCATTTTAAAGGTGGGGTGGGAGGGGGGTGTATCCCTTGGTTTTTATTGGTTTAGAATCTTCTTCTGTGTGCAATTAGTTCTTTGCTGGCAAAAAAAGTCCCTTTTGAAAGGAAGAAAATAAAAAAATGTGCCAGATAGATATTAGTGGTGACATCAGATAAAGAATGAATGTATAATGTGTAGAGAGCTTCAGAAACATTAGGGCGCTTTTTCATTAGACCTTTTTCTTTCTTGCCTATTATGAAAAATTATATGAAATGCTTTTCAACTATTAGCCAAAAGTTATGCCTGCCTAAAAATGTAGCTAAAAAAAAATAAACCTTTTATTATTCTATATGAACAAGTTCAAGCCCCTGTGAGTCTCTGTGCCAAATGTTTGAACAAGGAAGCGTAGAGTTTAGGATATTATAACCCAGTTTTTGTTTCTTCCCCCCCGCCCCGCCGCCCCCCACAACTTCTGACATCCAGTGGTGCTTCCAGCTTAGAAAAAGTCGGCTGCCAAGGAAGAACATCTTGTCAGCTGCAGAAAAGAGGAGGTGAACATGCAAATAAGGATGCAAATGAGCACGAAAGAGTTGGACAATATGAGGGTGGAGGGTTGGGGGAATCGTCGCTGTGTTTGGTTCTTTGATTGATGTAAGGGCATCAAGATGGGAAATTCTTCCAGCAGCGGGTTTCTTTTTTGCTGTGGTAAGATATACATAGAAAGGAAGCTGACTCTTCAGGCCATTCTGGAGTGCACAGCTCTGCGGCGCTGGCGCATTCATGTTGTTGTGTGGCCATTCCCACTGTCCATCATCTTCCGGGCATTTCCATCTCGCACAACTGCAGCCCCGGCCCGTGAACACCAGCTTCCCACTCTCCCCTCCCCTCGGCGCCTGGCGTCCACCTGTCTGCTCTGCCTCCACAAATGTGACTAGGTATCTCACACGAGCGGAACAGTACTGGTCCTTTTGTGTCAGCTTATTCCGCTGAGCATAATGTCTTCAAGATTCATTCGCATGGTAGCAGGAATAGGCATTTCCCTCTTTTTAAGGATGAATCATATTCCATTGTAAGGACGTCGTTTATCTGTTCATCTGTCAATAGCCAAATGGTGGAAGCAACACATGGGCTGTTTCCAGCATTTGGCTGTTGTAAATAACGCTGCTATAAACATTGGTGTGCAAGCCCTCAGCAGGGGATCTTAATAATAAAAAGCAATGACCCTCTGCCAAGCCTAGTCAGATATTCTGGAGCTGGCAGGGGACTTGCTTGAGTGACACTCGACAGGAGATGGGCTGAGCTCCCAGAATCCCTGGCCAAGCTCTTTATGATTCCCTTCAGGCTGAGTTTTCTCAGATAGTCCATTAATTTAGGAGTTCTCACATTTCTCCGCCCAAGGAGACACTTAACCAATCCTGCAGGCAGAGTTGTTATTTTTAATGGAATGAGACCTAAAAATTCCATCAGATGGTTTGAAACCACAGGAAATAATGACGACGGGGATGGAGATGGGACCATCGGTGTCAGCTTCTGCATTCCGCATCGCTCCCTGTCTGCATGCTGCCTCTGCTTTGTTTACAGCATGCACTCGCAGCATCAGCTACATCCTGGCGGGGCAGAAGAGAATCCTGGTGAACCCTGTCTGGTGTGCAAGGAGAGGCGGGCACTGCCGGCGAATTGTCTGGCAGATGTATACGGCTGTGGCTCTGAGTCGCTAGGAGCGATGAGCTGCACCACAAGGGCAGGGCTTGTTTCTGAGCAGCCTGTGGGAACACCCCCCATCCCAAATGCCAATCAGTCTGCGGTAACAAGACATCATATGGCAGACCTCCTATTTCCAAGGCTACAACTGAGGGAATGGTCACCAGCCTACTTCCTCTGACGGGTGCTTTCTCAAAGTTGTTGTCCACTCTGGAGTGGCAGTGGGCGGGCAGACCAGAGCCCCGTGCCTTCTGCTTTTTCCTTCTGGTTCTGGCCCCTCCTTCTGGAGAGTGGCTTTGCTAATCCACCAAGAGGCCACAGTGCCTTCCTTCTGAAATGTTCCCCTGGGCCTTTCAGCCATTTCTCTTCCTTGGCTCTGCACTCCCCTGGCTAGCTTAGCGCTGCTGTAACAAGGAACCTAACGCCTCATTGACCGCTCTGCTGGGCGTGGACAATCCGCAGCATGGACAATCTACAGTGTGGAAATAGACTTTTCCGAAGCACCAACCTGGCCATGGCTTACAGTTCCTGTTGGAAGCCTATCAGCATCCACATGGCATTCTTATGACCCGTTTAATCAAAGAGGTGGCGCTGAACATCATTCACCTTTGTGTGATCACTTGTGCCAGGTATCCGGCACGAGGCTGAGTGGTGCTTCGGCGGGACAGTTTCTGTTATCCCTGAATGCTGACGTGCAGCTGACAGGTGCCTGCCTGTCTGGCATTTTCTGTTTCTAATCTGCTAGGGGGTAAAAAATAAAGTAACCAGTTAGTGAACATTATCATAGAAGGACGAATGAGCCTGAAATTTGGTGGAGTGATAAAGGACAAAGGTTTTGAAGTCCGACAGCTCCAGGTTCAAGTGCTGAAGGTGTAGTTTATTAGATGCCATCCCAGTCTGGTCATTTCATCCCTCCAAGCCTCAGTTTCCTCATCTGTAAAGTGGGGACAGAAATGGTGCTGCTCTCCTGGGGTTGGTATGAGGATCGCAGGAGTTAATGTTGGCCCGGCGTCTGGCACACTGATCTGCGAGCTGTTACTAAAATTGGTGGAGAGCAGGGGAGTCACTGACGCCGGGGGATGCCCCACCCATACCTGCGGCACCCCCCAGCTCCTGCACACGGTATCACAGCCTCCAGCTGCTGGCACATGCGGCTCTTTGCTAGGGGCTGTCTTCGGCAGTCCTCATCTGCTTGACTGGAGCTGGGGGACGCAGACATGTGCAGTATCACTGAGCTCCCAGCAGTGGCTCTGAACCACTGACTGGCAGTAGTCAGTGGATAAGACCTTGGGTCCTCGGTGGGGGAGACTCTGAAACGCTCCCTGCTGGTGCTCCCCTGTGGGACTGTCCACAGTGGTCACCTGGTCGATGATGACTTTGCATTGGCTCTCCTCCTTTCCGTGTCTCCCTTCCTCTCTCTCCTGCAGGGCTTCCTGGGATGACTTTCTAAATGAGCAACAGACACGCAGATCCTGTCCTTGCGTTGCCACTACAGGAACCCAAAGGAAGCCTGGCTACGCCTGCTAGACGCTGCCTGCTTCTCCTCTTAGCACCCCATTCACTTCCACATGTTGTTCGCTTTACATGGGAAAGAAAGTCTGTTTTTCACACAGGCACATAGCCGCACATGCGAACGGACTTTTAAGACTTCCCTTTGCTATCACAGTGTATAGTCTTTGGTTAAACTTCCAGAAGCATGAGAGATGGGAGGTCGTTGTCTTCAGAACTGAATCATTAACAAGCTCTAATAATGGCTTGTTGGGAGAGGTCATCGAGAGGACATGACAGCTGTTGACCCACCAGCTGGACCTGGGCAATTGGAGGCTCCTCACCCTCCCCTAGACTTGGAATGTAGGCTCTGCCCATCAAGGACACAGACTTGAGAGAGCAGGGTGTGTTGCTGAGACCATCTGGGCCATATGTGTGACTCTGCCCCCCCTCCCCTGCCCCCCCCAAGGCCTCTAGGATTCTGGCGGGGGTGGGGGCTGGGCGGAGGTCGACCTGTCTTGCAGCCTCCAGGACAAGCCTCCTAGCAACTTCCTTTGCTGATTAACCCTCACACCTACCACTTTGGAGCGGCCCTGCCTCTTCCTTGCCTCTCTCCCTCCTGTCCACGTGTGAGGTCCAGTTTCCAAACACCTTTCAGGAAGCTCCCGAGGTTTGGAACCAGCGCTACCTTCATTCCAGAAATCTTCCTCAAGCAGGGAGCAGCAGGACTTTGAGAGAGGTGAAGCCTGCCTCCAGCGCATGGGGCCCGTCTCGGTGGGACTTCCCACCTGTTCCCCTGTCTGCACACAGCTGACTGTCTCACAGTGACAAGGGCACGAATGGGGCAGACAGCGCTGTCCTTGTTTGTGCATTTGGTGCAAAGAAACGGGCAGAGGCCAGAATTTTTAAAACAACCAGCACAGACTGCAGCGCCCCTGGTCCCTGCCCGCTTTGTGCGAAGGTCAGGCCGACCCACAAAAATGAGCTTCAGGGGCTGCACCAGCTCATGCCCTGGCTGTCTTCTACATGCTAAGATTTAGTAGGCCACCTGGGCAGGTGTATGTTCCTGTTTTTACAGTTTTTGAATTGATTGAAATATATGTTACAGCTACAGCCCCTGGAGCAGAGCCTGATTGGAAACCACCACGTCCTGGCACGCAGCCTGCAGAAACGCCAGCCCCCTGCCTCATCCGCAGCACGGGCTGCTCCTTTCCCAAGCCCTGGCCAGGTGCCGTGCCAATGCTCTGTCTCACTGGGCGCCCCCACTGCTCCATGGGGCAGGTACAGTTACCACCCCCATTTTATGGAGACCGAAGCATGAGAGGTTAGGTCACTTGTCCGAGGTCACACAGAGGAGGTGGGGCAGAGGTGGGGTTCAAACCTAGGTCTGTCCGACTCCAAAGACCTCATCAAAACCACACCCCTGATGGACCTGAGTGCAAAAAGCATGTGCTCTTTCTCTGCCGCTCCACAAAATTATTAGCTGTCCCCAGTGGCACGGATGGGAAAAGGCTGAACGCGAGGGCCTTTCTCTTATTAAAATAGGGTGTCTTTTTGTCTATATGATGCTGATAAAAATTGGTGAAGAGTCATGTAGAATCACGTTCCCTATTTTTGCAAGTCAATTGATGCGTAGAATATACAGTGTCTATCTCCCACACGTGTCCCGCTTCCCTTAACTTTTATCTTTACCAGTAATTCTTTGGAACTTTAAGTGTCTGCTGTAAAAACAGTGTACTTGTTACTGTAGGCCTATTCCTTTTGGGGTGTTTCTGTCAGTGACCAGTGGCTGATCCACTCACCTGCCCACCCCTCCCCTGGAGCCCGTGCTTTGGAGATGGCTCTTAGTGATTACAGGGATACCTGTCTGCCCTACCTGGGGGCCCACTGGACCTTGGTCTGTTATTGATCCTCTGCTTCAACTCCAGGACAAAAGTGAGGAAAACCTTCTGGGCTGTTGGCATCTCCATTTTGCCTTTCCCCTGTGTAGATTAAGGATGTTGCTGGTAGTAATGATCATGAACTTGAAAGGGAGGGAGGGCTGTTACTTTACTCTGGCGCCCATTCTCATTAGCACCCTTCGGACAGACAAGGGGGAAACATCACGTGAATATCACTTATTACTCAAGTGTCAGAGCATCTTGTGTCCTGGAAAGTTACAAAACAGACCTGTGAATTAACTAAGGAGATGAGCTTCAGGTAAAATGGGCAGGGGCCGGCTTTGTCCTGGTGACATCCCTCTCTCCTACTGTCCTCCCCGCCCCCAGACAATTTCTGGTCGTGCGTATGATCATTGGAGGCCTAGGAAGGGGTGAGGCACTCAGGAACCGAACGCTATTCTACAGCTGATGGATGGACAGACAGGATAGACTCCCTCAACTGTTTTGCCAGTGTCTGTGCCACTTACTGGGGCCCTGAGTCTCTGGTGTCTCGCTTTGGGGTGTTGATCTTGATTTCATAGAGAAAGTTGCAGCATCTGCACCTCCTGGGTTTCCCGTGTAGCCCTCAGCAGTGCTTGGCACATGGGGGATGTCTGGCAAACACAGATCTAGTAGATTTTAACAATTCTACCAGTTCTCAAAAATGGAAAGTCTCAATCAAACTGTCTTAATCACAACCAGGACTACAGGGGCTTAGGTCACTGGGAAGTCCGAGTGTCAGGAGCTTTAGACACAGCTCGCCACAGGGCCCTATTCCCTGTCAGTAGGGTCTGATTTCTCCAGATCTTACCTCTGTTTCCATCCCTATTAGCTTAACTGTGTGTGATGCCAGCTTTCTGAGAGTCAGATAAACATTATGTACCCTCTTGTCAGAAAAATACTCCAAATTCTACAAAAACAACTTATGGGGGTTTTACGTACTCCCTAAAATCCCGGTGTTATACATACACCATGGTTGGAAAACTCCAGCACTTTGGGAGTCACACCTGGAGGAGTGGGCTACTAGGAAGTCCGATAAGGCAGCCTTGACCCCCTGGGGAGGCAGTTTTGTGGTCCACATCTGGGAAGGTTGTGCGTGGGCCGGTGAGCAGCTTTGGAAATCCAGAGGCCTGGCTGTTGGTCACCGGCAGTGGTGTTGGGGCCGTTGAGTCAAGGTGTGTGTGTATCCATCTGTCACGCCTCTAAACACATTGTACCCAGCAGTAGACCCTTCTTAATCTCTTTGAGGGAGAATACAGAATGGAAAGATGTTTTTTAGAAGTTGTGCTCCAAAATACAATCTCTATTTCTCTCATATACATATTATATATAATATGTTATATATGTTGTTATATATGTAATATATAATATTATACATGATCTATATCTATAGCTATATTTGTGAAACTCATCAAGGTCACCTGCACCATGATAGAAAATAACATGTGTTGTCTGCTTTAAACTCCAGTGGCAAATGGACTGTCACACAGGTGATTTAACGTGAACAGACACAGCTGCTAGATGTCATTGGGGACCCAACCCCTCTGTGAAATCCTTGTTTGGAGATGAGCAAAACAAAATCACGTGATACCACATTTACTAGATTCTCCCAGTGCTTGAGGGGCACCCATTTATCTGTTCATCTGACAAGTGTTAGTATTTACTGAGTACCTGCTCTGTGCCAGGCATTTCTCTGTAGGACACAGCAGTGAATGTAAAAACAGGTCCTGTTCTCATGGCCATTGCCTTCTAGTGAGATCTCTGTGGTGGGCAGCTTGTGTGGTGGGCATTTGAAATTTGCCTTCCCACTACCCCCTCATCCTTCTGCTAATAGTAACCGACTTCAACTCAAGACTTTACCCCCTTGTCACTCTCAATCCTCTTGGTTTGAAGGATGGTCTACGATCGAGATTTACTCAGTCAGCCTAATTACACCCCGAACTCCAGCTCCAATGGTCACATCTCCCATTTCCATCTCCCCTTCCCTCCCTCTCCCCTCCATCTCCATCCCCATCCCCACCTCCCTATCTTCTCAGGTGTAGAATAATTAAAGGGCTAGCATGTAGAAGAACAGGCATTAAATTTATTCTGTGTGGCCCACAAAGCACCCTTTGGACCCATGGATGCAGGCTACAGGCAAGTCTACAGCCTGCAGGTCTGTTTCTGCTCAGCAACCACAGCAGATCTCTTCAGAAGCAGAACGAGCAGTGAGTGAGGGCCGCATCCCTGGAGGTGTTCAAGAGGGCAGATATTCACTGAGACCATCATGGAAGATACTAATGCACCAGGTTGAACGTGATGGCCTCTTCTGAAATTCCGCTTGGATCATTGCTGGTTCCAGCATCGCAGCAAGTTCATGGCAGGTAACCCCGGAAAGCCTGCATGTGTGGGTGTTGGTAGGTAAGGGCCACCATGTGACCACCTGTTGCCAGGTCATACTCTTAGAGCAGCTAGGTAGGTGCCCAATGAGATACAAAGCGTAAACTCCGGAAATGAGATTATAAGAAATTGTTGCAAAGTTGTATTCACCAAAGATGGCCTTGGCTTTGGAAGATAGCAAAAGTCTGGTCAATATGGGATTATCATACTGGACAATATTGTTCGGGGCTTTAAAAAAAAAATCCAACAGCAGAGGCATGACTGTGGAGGGATGACGGTGATTTCCGTGGCATGCCCACAAGCTCCACATGAAACATGAGCAATGTTCACAAAGTGGCACTTTGAGGGCGTGTGCAGCCGCCAAAGCAGGGGGAAGCCGCACTAAATTCGAGTGTCACATTCTGAAGTGATTTCTGGAAGCTCAGTCTCACAGTTTACAGTGACCGTGCTCATTGTGTTCAGGCAAGGGGCAGACGTGTTTATTTGGTCCCTTATCATAGAGTGTCTCGGAGGCTGCTGGAACCTCCGACCCATGCTTCCTTCCCCTGAGAACATGTCACATCCCACGGGAGTCATGAAGACCCAGCCCGGGCACCTGGGTGCTGTGGCTGGATTGCTTTATTGAACCTGCCTTTACTGCTTCAGTCCTTTGTCCATTCTTCTGTCAGCTGGCGCAGCAAGTGGCGCTTCTAGAAGGTTCTATTATTTGGTACATGTCCACAGCTGGACAGCTGCTGGAGCCAGCCGCCTCTGAACCCATGGAATGGCTGGCTGCTTTGTGGGATTTGTGATACCCGTCCTGCCATCTTCACTCCTTGTCATGGGGAGCAAAGCTTATCTGTCCTGAAGAGGGACCTGCCTTAATTATAAATTCTGTGTGTGTGTGTGTGTGTGTGTGTGTGTGTGTGTGAGTGAGAGAGAGAGAGAGAGAGAGAGAGAGGGAGGGAGGGAGAGAGAGAGAGAGAGAGACCGAGCGCGCGCGCGCGAGGGCGCGCACGAGCCCACAGACTATCCGGTCCCATCCCTAGGGGTCACCTGGCACTGGCGGCGTGGGGAGCAGTCAGGCTCCCCTTTGCCTTCGGTCTGGGCCACAGCTCGCCTGGTTGGCTCTTCGTGAGGGAAAAACGAAGCCTGCGCGTGGCCTAGGAGAAACTTCCTGGGGGGCGAACTCAGGTTGGAAGGGCGTAGGGAGGACAGAACACAGAGGGGAGGGGCTCTGCTCAGCACGCATAGCAGGTGCCAGGGCTGCCCGGAGCGCCAGAGAACCCCCAAAGCGTCCTGTACTACCTGCCCACGTGCGTGTGTGTGCCAGGGAGCGGGAGCCCGGAGAGCGGGGAGACGCGGAGGGGCCGCAGGCAAAGACCCAGCGAGCGCGCTGCCCAGGGGCCGCCCACTGGCGGGGAGCAGGGGAGCGCGCAGGGGCGGCGGCGGGGCTTCCCCAACCCGGCCGCGGAGGCGGCGCTCGGTGCGCAGGAGCAGGGAGTCCCAGGGGCGCCGCACGCTTGGCACCGGGACGCGGGACCGGGAGCGTCAGGCGAGCTACCGCGGCGTCCTCGAACCCCGGGGTCCGAGGCGGGAGGTTTGGGTTGAGCCCTCCCCGCCGCTGCCCGCCCCCGCCTGGCGCCCGCCTCCCGCCCCCGCCCGCGGCCTGGAGCGCGCCTCCCTCGCAGCCCCGGGTCTAGCGAGCCGGCGCCGGCCGAGCTGCGGGAGCCGGGGAGAGCACCAGCCGCCGCCTACGTGGGATCCGCTCCGCCGGCACCATGCGTGAGCTGGCCATTGAGATAGGGGTCCGAGCCCTCCTCTTCGGAGTCTTCGTGTAAGTAGTGGCTCGCCGCGGGCAGGGGCGCACGGACGCGGGGACCCACTCACCGAGCGTCTCTGCGCCCCAACTTTGTTGGCGCCAATGCGTCCCGCCGGGGCCTGGATTCCAGGTCCCCGCTCAGCTCGGTGCCCGGGATTTGTCCTACGGGACTAAAAGATACCCTTCCTGCGAACCTCCGCGCGGAGGTGGCTGCGTGCGCGTGTTTGAGACCTGCTCCCGCCACCACCAACGGGCGGGGAGCGGATCCCGCCGCCGCTCGAGTACCCTCGCCTGCACCTTTCTCCGGCTCTGCACTTAGGCTGAGCTCCAGGGCTCTCCCCTGGAGGCGGACGCGCACCTCGCTCGCGCCCTCGGGAAGTTTCTACTGTGAGTTCTTGAGACGGCGTTTGCGGTCTTAGCTCCTGGCTCACCTCCCATTGCCCCCCGCCGTCCTCAGGGCCAGGCTCGGTGTCCTTTCGTGTCCCTGCCTTTAGCGCCCTGGGTCCTGGCGAGCATTTTCCCAGGAGGCGTTTGCAGTACTTGTCCGGCTGGAAAACTGTTGCTGCGGAGGCTCGAGAAGTCGGGGGCCCGCAGTCCGGAGTGTGGGTTCCATACGCCCGGAGCTCTGTGCCGAGTCCATGTCCGCTTAGGGTGCGGCCGGGGGCCCCTTTGAGGCGGCAGCGAAATGCCCCTGCTGGCTCCGAACGTCCGGTACCCGAACATAGAGATCTTGGAAAGAGGAGGGTCAGCTCTGCACAGGCTCTTTCAGAGATGTCGGCGCCCCTGGGCCCGCTACCCACCGGCCTCCCCTGGCGCCAGCACCAGGGAGCTGTCGCGTCTCTGCCTGTCAGACCCAAGCCCAAAAACATCAGCTCAGACCCCTTGACCTCCTGGCCCCGAGGCGCTCACAGTTGCACTTGGTCCCCAGATCGCAGCCAGGTTCTCTCCCCCCTCTCTCTGGTCGTGGCTGTTTTCGGAGACATTTTAAATGTTAAAGTTGCATGAACTTTCTGGATTTGCCTGGTTGTTTTCTTGACTGAAAAGCCCACGGAGCCATCCCAAACCGGAGGCCCCTCTCTGGATCTGTGCCCGGAACCCAGAGTCGTTGACGGCGGGCTGGAGGCTGTGAGACGACTTCTCTCCTCGGCGGCCCAGGGGGGTATACGCACGGGAGGAAATGCCTTTTCTTGCACGTTTTTCTTTACCAGGGAAGAAATTGAGGCAGAGTCTTTACTCACACCACCGGGAAGGGCCGCGAGCTCCCCCACATGCATGCAACCCCCCCCCACCCCCCTCTCTGCTTCACCAAACACTAGCGTCATTATCAGTGGGAGCTAGGGACCAGGAGAACTTCAGCGGGTCTGGGTGCATTCGGGAAAACGGAAAGCACTTTCCCCTCTTCTGACTCTACTTTTCTCCCTTTGGAATCAACAATACAGCTAGTGATTGCTGCGTGGTCCGAGGGGGACAGTTTCCAGTGGGCAGAGAGGCCAAGCCTCATTAAGTTATCATGTGATAGAAGTGATGAAGTGTTCAGGGCACGTGAAATTGGACATTTGGTGGGTGACTGCGGGCGGCTGCCTGGTTTGATTGCTGCTGGGAATTCTCAGATTAAGGAAGGGTCCAATAATGTTTATATTGTTTTCGGATTTTCCTTCAGATCTCCTCAAACATTTATGAGATGTTTACAAAGATCTAACGATCTGTGCAGTGGATTTGAAATTTTGACAATTATTGTTTCTGAGCTTCTTGCGTCCTCTCAGGATGTTATGTAAAAACCAGGCCGCCAGTTTGTATTCTTTTCTCCAAACTTCCCCTGTGGATTAATTACTTAATGAGGAATCTGCCCTTCCCAAAAGGAAACATTTGGGTATTGATGGCATTTTTGGCCGATTCTCTGGTTTCATATCAAATGGGAAATATTAGCACTATGTCAACTTGTGGCTCCTTTGCCTGCAAGACCAGCTTTGGAATGGGGCGGGGGACTCCCCAGCGGGGGTGGGGGGATCTCGAATGTGCGGAGCTGTCTTCCTCAGGCAGATGATGACTTCCAGAAGGAGAGGCTCAAGTGGACAGATACAGATGGCCCTCTGCGTTCTCAGATGGGCCTCTGGTGAGATGACAGGGGCTGACTTCTGGGGGAAGTTTTATCCTTTTGCCAGCGCTGTTTGGATGGCCAGGTTCCATGGCTTGTACTCAGCTCTGCTCATGAAGATGGTTTCAGCCGCAGGCCCTCCTCACCCGGGTAGGTTTGGAAAGCGGAATTTAGCTTCTCCGCTGCTGGGTCCAATCTAGCTGGTATAATTCATCTGGTTCTGCTTGGAATTTCAAACCTGCTTATATCACAGGTTAAGAGAATAATCTCACAGGTGGGGGATATCTTACTTTGCAAACTTGTGCCATCCACCATCCGTGGATGCACCTGTTCTCGGACCACATGTGTTCTGTGCAAGGGCTGAAGCCCTGGCAGGTGCTCCCGTAGGGTCTAAGGTAGCGCTGATGAAATGCATTTGGCACCCACAGGTAGGAGGGATGAAAGCTTTCCCTGGCTCACTTAATTAAGGAGCCAGTTCTCAGTTTGTGGACCAGATTTTGGTGATTCAGGATCCTAAGAAGGTGCACTCCAGGCACCGCTTCCCCCCACCCCCCATAGCCTAAGAGGAGCTCAGTGGCTTCTGGACAGTGCTGCCTAGGAACTTCAAATCACTGGGAAGAACATTAGGAACGAGGGATGCACACCAGAGCCGGCACATAAAGTTGAACTGAACAGGACATAAATTGGTCAGAGGAACACGGTGTCTGGGAAACACCAGAGCACGGTGTGTGGTGTCGAGGCTGCATGTAGGTAGCACTGTGAGGCTTGTGGGCATGGAGACGCCTTTGCTCCCACGTGTGGATAGTGGGCGGAGCAGAGGGCAGGAGCCCAGCGGGCTTCCTCTAACCTGTGGCCACCCAGCATTCCAGAAGAGTCTGCAAGCATTTCTGCAGATGCTAAAGCCAGTACCGGACCTTGTTGAGCAAGCACAGTGTAGGAAGAGGTGTCACTCTAGTTCTAAAATCAGGCTTTTGGGATGACACCTCAACAGCGTGTGTGTGTGTGGGGGGTGACCATTGTGGCCCACATCCTGTAAGCGATGGGATTAGGACATGTTACCGATTTTGAGGAGTCTTAGCTCTTTGGATCCCGGAGGGGCAAGATGTGGTAAGTCAAATGCTGATAAGAACATAAATGGTTGTGTTAAATAGTTATCGGCAGCCCCCTGTGTCTTACAGCTGTTGGCCATCACCCTCCAGGATCAGTTAAGGCCGAAAACCCTTTATCACAGCACTGCAGAAAGGATCCTGGAAAGATCCTGATGATCCGAAATGCTGACTTTGGGGGAGGGAATCTATGTTTCACTTGGGAGCATGGAGTCCTTGGCCCTTCCCTCTGTCCCTTAGTCTCTCCCTTCTCCTCTCTCTGCCTCCTTGGGGCTGCTGATGGTTCCCTCTCTGGGATGTCCCTCCAGGAGCTGTGGGTCTGCTCAGGATGCAGCACTGTTCAGGTAAATGGCGTTTGTCTCACCTCTGAGCAATCCAACATCCTCTGCTGTGTGCTTCCTATGTGGGAGGCCTGGGCAGGTTGTGGGGATGATGGAGAGGAGAGGCAGCAGGCCTCCAGGATGCTCACAGTCTGGTAGAGCCGGCACCCGGTGGGCCACGGCTTATTATTTTCCCCTGTGCACTCAGTAGCTCTGAAAGTTTTGCCTCCAAACATTTCTCTGTTATCACTTATTCAGTGGGCAGCTGCTTATTTGGCACCGTCTAGATGTCTGCACTTGTAATAGTTATTTTCTTTCCCCTTCATTGGTAAACTTTGGTTGGTGTAATTCCGAATAAGCACGGGGGAACTTGGTACTTTAGCTGGTCCAGGTGACTTGCTTGGGGGCACTGGCTCTCAGGTAGGTTTCTGGAATACTGACAGTGATTCGCAGATCTTTCGTTGTTACCCCTGAGAGTCCCCTCCAGGACTCTGGGCAGGGCCGTGGTGGTAGCTGGAGCCAGGTGCTCACTGCACTGAGAAGGAGGGATTAACTAGGGATGAGGAGGAGGAGACAGGCACCCGCGAAGGCTGCCCAGGGTTGACATCTCATCTGAGCTTTGAGCACCAAGTGACAGGTATAGAGAGCCTGGCCCAAGGACAGTCCTTTGGACAGAGTGTCCTGCAGCAAAGATCTGGAGACCTGGGCGCTCATTTTGGGTGGGGGTTAGGTGGCAAGGTGTGGCCTCAGCACAGAGTGCATGTTCTGGGGGGAAGGGGTGGCTTTGGATGGCAAGAGTGGCAGGAAATGAGCCTGTATGTGACGATCCGTGTGTGCTGCTGGGAAGTGGGGATGGTCCCTCCGAGGCATTGACTGGGTGCCCTGGGAGGTTTGAAACCAAAAAGCACTGTGATCGGACTCTACCCCGTGGTGGAAAGCGATGGCTCCCTTGGGCACACAGGCCCTGTTTACTCTTGCAAGTGACAGTGCAGAGCCCTGTGTGCCCTCTGAGAGCGGCGCTTTATTCTGCCCCAGGTGCAGTTGGTTGCCTGCCCTCCCCCCCACCCCCACCCCATCTATCTGGCTCGGGACTGCCCGCTGTTGGGCAGTGGGGGCTATGCCTGCATCTTGGTCCTCCTGGCTTCCCTTGTGTTCCCAGCTAGGCACGAGCATGGCCAGGGCCCCAGGAGGGTCAGCACTTTGCCCTGCCTTCCGATGGTCGTTTTCATAGACCTCTGAGTGTCCCTCATCCGTTTGGAGCAAGCTTCCCACAGGGCAGTCTGCTGACCACCTCTGTCAGAATCACCTGGGCCCAGCTCCCACTGAACGAACACGTGGACTTGAGTCCTGGGATCCTGCATTTTCAATGGGGGCCTCTGTCTGCCACGTTTGGGAGCCACTGATGTACAGTCTGTGTCTTCTTGTGATCGAGGGTCTCCTCTGGATCTTCTCTCCTTTCTGGCCACACAGGAGACCACCCGTCCCAAGCCCCTGCCTTTAGGTGGGGCCATGTGGAATGTGGGTAGAATGACAGGTGTCACCTCCAGGTGGAGGCAGCACCAATCCCCACAGTAGCCTGTCATTGTCCTCCGTGGGTGATGAGCATGAAGCTGTGTGTCGAGATGACAAGCAGCAGGACAGCTGCCCTGGAGTGTCACGGTAGTGGAGGTGGACCTGGTGGGGGGAAAAGAAGCCTGTCTTTGCTGCCCTTGGGCAGTGATCAGCCGCTGTAGCATATGCCTGTTCTGTCTGACGAACACACCTGCAGTGATTCTGTGCTCTCGCTGGAAGTGCAGAGTTGCTGGGGTCAAGTGGTGGAGTGAGTGGCCATGGACTTGGGAGCTAGGCAGGTCTAGGTCTGGGTTTTAGCACTGCCACTAACTAGCAAGTTGCCTGAAATCTCTGAATCTCAGTTTTTTTTCACTTGGGAAATGGAAACAAGTCTTACTTCCTTGGGTTTTCTTAGATCAGGTGTGCCTGTGGTACACGGGACAAAAAGATCCCTTCTCCCCACTCCTGTGAATCCCTGTCACGTACACATGTGGTCTCAGAGTGGCAGCGTGCAGAGTGGTCCCAGCTGGGGCCTTTGCCGTTGGGGCTCGCGGCCTGGTCTTGCCTGTCATTGGCTGTGTGAGCCTTGCCAAAAGTGTTTCTCCAGCCCAAGTCTCTGTTGCCCCATGTGCACACTGCCAGTCCTGACGGTGCCCACGTACACAAGGCTTGCGAGTATTCACCGAGAGTACTCAGCTCATCGTGTGTGCTCGACAAAGTGTAACGTTGCCATTGTTATCCTTTTATTAAGATGGATTCATCATGTATAGTAAAGATAGCTAATGATATTCTTATTATAAAACGACTCACGACAGGATTTCTATAAAATAATAAACTCCTTTAAATATATTTGAGCTGATGTCTCTTAGTCCCTACAGGAAGGCACTCACTTGCCCCGAGCCCATTCAGTGAGCCCAGCCCCTGCGTAGCAGCGTGGGTGGCTTGCCGATGCAGGGGTGGCCTCAGCCCTGCGCCATCTCGTTGATGACTTAAATTGCTGGCCGTTTGCTGTGGCGATTCCAGGACATCGAATCGGGAGAGCCGTTAGCATAAGTGCGTTAGATAACGTAAGGACCGCGCTGTGCTTCCCGCACAGAGTGCTGTGAGGAGCCCGGGATGTGAGTTCTTTCCATCGGCACCCTCCCCACCCCCAGCCGATGGGTGCTGCTGCGAGTGGCCAAGGGCTTCTCCTTCCTGGGAAGCCTTCTGCCTTGTCCTCTCAGAAGTGAAGCATCCTTCTGTTTGAAGTATTAGGTGCCACTGTAAAATGAGTCGGATGTACCCTGCATTCTGAGACATGATCAGGTGTTTCCACAGGGAGATGAATGCTTCTAACACTGCGAAAGGGGACCATTGGTTTCATAACTTGTGGGTAACGTTATCACAATTACTTATAAAGACTATGCCTTTTATGACTCACACAAGGCTCATAAAATCTCTGTGCCTCTATTTTTTATGGTAGTCTTTTTTTTAAATATGAAAGTCATCTTAGTAATAATCCTTCTTTGAGAAATACAATCCTGGTGTCCTGTGGATGAATTGGTTCACAGCGAGGAGGTGCGTTCAGGCAGGACCGTGACTGGCTGTGTGTCCTCATCATTCAGCTTGCACAGAGGTGCGTGTGGGGGGCAGGGGTGGAGATGCACAGGGTGGGCAGGCGGCGAGAACCAGCTGGGCCTGTGGGAGTCAGGAGCAGCTTCACTACCGTCTTTCCGTGAGTGACAGTGAAGGATTGTCCTGCAGAGGGGAGGGACTGGTGGTGGTCTGTCTCCACCAAGGGGAAAGGGGCGAGGAAGAGGCCCGGAAGCTGCAGGAGTTTTTGGGTTGGTTTTCAGAGAAGTACAGTCTGCCAATCAATGCTGGGCATTCCTTTCTCCTTTACCAGAGGGTTTTAAAAATATGTTTTTTGTTGAAATATTAATTTAAACCACATGAAATTGCTGGTCTTTGACTGTTTCAACCTAAAAAAATGGGAATTTCATTTAGTTTGGCCTAAAAATCACACGCCCACAGAAAAGTACGTGAATCATAATTGCATGGCTGCCCAGAGCAGCCCTCACCCACCCAGCCCCGCCCGCTGCCCCTGTGGGTTCCCGCCACCCTGACTTCTAACACTGGTTTTGAACTCCGTCTAAATAGACTCATGCAGTGTGGGCTGTTTGGTGTGCCTTTTTTTTTGCCCGGCACGTTTCTGTAATTCATCCATGTTGTGTGTAGTTGTAATTTGTTAATTTTCATTGCTGTAGGCATTTCATTGCCTGCTTGTATCTCTGTTTATTTACACATTTTACTCTTTATGGGTATCTGGGTTATTTATTGTCTTTGGCTGTTAAGCATAATGCTGTTGATGTTGGTGAAGGTACAATATTTGGAATTTCTGTTGGGTCTACACTTAGGAGTAGAAATGCTGGGTCATTTATCTGAGGTTTTTAAGGAAGGATTTGACTTCTCGCTGTCCAGGCTGATTCTAAACGAGAGAGAGCTTGCCCGTATGCTGTTCCGGTCTCCATCAGCTACCTTGTGTAAAGCCCATGGCGGTCCTGGTGAGGGACACAAGGAAGCCCAGGGCTGGGTGCCCACTTTACAGGAGGGCAGTCTGCTCCTGGGCTTTGGAGTGAATTCCTGACCGCCAGTTATAAAGACGTGCCTCGTAATCTTACAGTTTTATATAAGCTTCTTGGTCTGTGTCACGTATCACGTTCAGGGAGGCTGTGGAGAGGAAGGGATGTTGTGTGTGACGGGTGCTTGGTATGCAGCCAGCACATGGTGTGTGTTAAATGTTCCTTCCCCTATCTGCCTTCTCTCCTGTGAGGGGTGGGGATACAGGTCACGTGAAAGATTCCTGATACCCCAGGGCAGTAAGAAGAGTGCAGCTCTCAGTCCTGCGGGAGAGCTGATCCTTGAGCTGGGACTTAGGAAGTTTGGAGAGGCATTCTCAATAATTTCCCGACACTGGGAAGAGAAAGGACCCATGCGAGGGTATCTTTTAACTGACCTGTATCTCCTCCTTGGAGGCAGGGAGGGAGGTGGAGGAAGGAAAGGACACAGCTTTGTGCTAGGTACTGGGCACACCTTAGAAGACTGGATCTTTGCAACCCCCCAGAGGTGGTCCTGTTGTCCTGATTTACTGAGTGCTCTCACATACAGAGAACTCTTACCAATCCCTAAGGAGGGAGGAGAGCTCTGCAATAGGAAGATGGACAGTGGCTAAGAACAGGGAGTTCACAAAAATAGGAATAACTGACACACCGCTAAACCTGTGATGTCCATAGAAATGCAGATAGGCATCTGAAAACAACAAAATAACACTGAATATGGATTAGCACAAGCTTTTTATGTGCTACAATGAAAAGAATATGCAGCCATTAAACTTAATTATGCAGATGAGTTGTGAAGATGCCCATCCCTGTTGTTAAGTGATACAGAGCAAGTTGCAGAAGTGTGCATAATGCTTCTTCAAGGTGCTCATGTAAATGATCAAATGAACTTGGGTCTGTTTCTGGAACAAAAATGTTGATGAAGATACACACAGAAAATCTTAGTGGTGGATTTTCAAGCTGATGGCATTTTGTAATGTTTGCTTTTCCTTTATCTTATTTATGGTCTAAGCCCTTTTACAGTAAAATTTATTACTTTCATTCATAATCAGAACAATCAGTATAGATGTTTCCTGTTGGGGGGAAAAAAGAAACAACAAAGCATCCTCAGATAGGGCACTGGATGATTCTCTGATTGCTTTAGAAATATCTGAGGTGAGCACGTGTCAAGAATCAACCTCTGTATGTTTTATATCAACTGAAATATTTTAAAGAAAAATAAAAAAGTGAGGACGAACCCCCAGAACGTGCAAGACTCCGGTGAAGCAGATGTGATCAGATGCTGTGGTTGGAATTGCACATGGACATAGCCCCTTGCAGAGCCGGGGTGCAAGAGATGACTCCTGCCCTGTGATTTAGACTTGTTAGAAGAAACGTGTCGAGGGACTGAGGTAACAGATGCAGAAACCTTCCTGCGTAAAGATGTTCATTGCTGTGTTGTGTACAAGGCAAAGCAAATACATTTGTCAGATAAAAATAAAGTAAATGAAAATGACGGTGGTCAGCCTTTGAAGATGCTTTGGTAAATCATATGGACACAAAGAGAATGTTACGTAGTGATTAAAATAATCATTTTGAAAATCATGAAGAAACATAGTGAAATTTTATGATGTAGTAAAGAAAAGATCACTATACAAAAATATATCTCAGCTCCCTAATATATGCCTGACTTGAGCAAATATTACAAAGATTTACACAAAAGTGAATGTAATGGGAATGAATGTGTAATCCCTCACTTAAATTTTTTTTAACATTATGAAATAGTCGTAAAAATTAAAACAGTACAAAAAGTGTAAGGCTCTCTGAATGCATACCTCTTTCTGCGAATTCTGCTCTGTTCATTTTTAAAACTTTTAAACACACATTTCTATGTAATAAACTGGGAACACATTTTATTTATAGTTTAACATTTTTTAAACTTAATTGGTCTTGGAGATATTTTCTGTCTGTATAGAACTACTTGATTCTTTTTACTGGCTGTATGGTATTCCATTGTATAACTTATTCGTGGGATTTTAGGGCGTTTTCCTTTTTTGCTGTAACAAACAATATTGCAGTTTTGTATACATTGTAGTGCACCTGTTAAAGTATTGTTGTGGTAAATTTTGACAAATGAAGTTTCTTGGTCGAAGGCCACATGTATTTTAAATTCTGATGAACACTGCCAAATCATCCACCCAAAGGGCTATACTTAAATGTCACCAACAGTGCGAAGGTGTCTATTTCTCAGCATCCCTGCCAGTGCTGGATTCCAGTAATGTTCATTTTATATTTATACCATGCGAGGGGATGGAACATTCACATCATTTCACTCGTGCACCAGCGACTTGTATTTTTAAATGAAATATCTGTTTCCTTTCATTCATGCTTTTATCGGATGTTTACATTTACCTCACCACCATGTGATAGTGCTTTCCGCTTTAAAGACGTTGATCTCTTACTGTACGTATTTTCTCCATGGCTGTGGTTGACTTTTTATGTTTCTTTGCAATTTCTATTATTATGCAGGCTTTAATTTTTATGTAGTTAAATCTGTCAGTCTTTTATGGTTTCAGAGTTTCTGTCCATTTAGAAAGTCCTTTCTCATCTAAAATAGAGATATTTTTCCATATTGTCTAGTATTTTACACTGTTGTTTAATTTTAATTCTTTAATTATAAGAAATATTTTTAATTTATGGAGTGAGGGTGAGGATTTACTTTTCTTCTGTATATGGTTTGCCAGTTACTGAAAGAGACGTTGTTTTCTCAGTGAAATCATCATCGGATACGAACTTTCATGTGTCCCTGGCATTGCGAGTGAACTCTGTTCTGATGATCTGTTTGCCCAGTGGTAGCTCAGTGTAACATTTTAAAAACATACTCTAGGACAATTTATTTATTTTTATTGTTGCCACTCTTACAGATTTCCCCTATGCCTCCTCCCCCTTTGTTCCCTCCACCCAGCCACCCCCCGCCCACCTGTTCCACGTTGTGTGTGTGTCAATGCATGTATGTTCTTTGGCTAATCTCCTCTAGTCCCCTCACCCACCCCCTCTGAGACCTGTCAGTTGTGTCCCATCTGGGTGCAAAGGGTTGAATTTGACCAGGGGCATGGATACATGGAGCAAACTGACAGTTCAGTACAGCATGTCAGTTATTGTAGCTTTGAGTGTAGTTAGACATTGGAGGGAAAATAACCCCTTCTTCCTGGGGAGGAACATAGCGCAGTGGTTATGGCTGTGGCCCCAGAGCCAGGATGCCTGGGTTCAAGATGCTGCTCTGCCATCTACCAGCTCTGTGATCTTGGGGAGGCTGCTTTATCTCCCTGGGCATCTGTTCTCTCATCCGAAACACGGGGATAATGGTGGTGCTAACATGGCTTCCTTGAACTGAGATCAGAGACTACAGCTTGTGTGATTTCTATGTTTTGTTATTTGTGACTTTCTGTGTGGCCACATAGCCATTTTTTTGAGTAAATTTACATAGTTTGAACATAATGAATAGTTTGTTCAGTGGCTACGAAGCTCTAATATATTAAAGCAGGTCAGCTGCTGTGCTATTCAGATCTTCTATAATCTCACCCTTTTAAATTTTTATTTGTAATTTTTAATGTGAAGATATATGCTACCTCTGTCAAGCTAGGGTAATTAAAGCCTTCACTTTTTTTGGAAATAATTAATATTTTGTCTCATTTCTGCCGACTTATTCTGTTTTCTTTTTGTGGTGCTTCAGTTTAG
>VMDR010006900.1:0-43119 GCA_007922815.1 Macrotus californicus | reverse complement strand
TGTTCATAGCAGCACAATTTACAATAGCCAAATGCTGGAAGCAACCTAGGTGCCCATCAGTCAATGAGTGGATCAAAAAACTGTGGTACATTTACACAATGGAATTCTACGCAGCAGAGAGAAAGAAGGAGATCCTACCCTTTGCAACAGCATGGATGGAACTAGAGAGCATTATGCTAAGTGAAATAAGCCAGGTGGTAAGAGAGAAATACCATATGATCTCACCTTTAACTGCAACATGATCAACAAAAGAAAACAGCAAACAAAATACAACCAGAGACATTGAAATTAAGAAAAATCCAACAATGACCAGAGGGGAAGGGGGAGGGAACAGTAGGGGAAAGGGTTTCCAGGAAACACAATAAAGGACACATGGACATAACCAAGGGGGAGGGTGGGAGCAAAGGAGGGAGGTGGGATTGTCTGGGGTGGGGGGGGGGATTGGTGGGGGGAAAATGCAGACAACTGTAAATGAACAACAATAAAGTAATTAAAAAAATAAAAATAAAAATAAATGTTCTGTGTTGGAATAAGCCCACAGTTGGGTGGTAGGTGGGAAGGACAAGCTGATGTGTCCAGTTTGGCTTAGTCAAAGCCTAAAAGGGACCCACAGTCAGGCCTGCACTGGGCACCTGTGGCTCTCCAGGGTTAGCACACAGGCCTTCCCTCTGATATCTTTGTGGCAGAATGGTATTCGAACTTTATGTATCTTTCAATGGCCAAGGCTTTGCAAATTAGGGACAAAAAAGCTGAATTCAGAATTCAAAAATTTCAGCACAATTCAAGCTAGTAAAATACTATTAGCTAAATTCTGTTGTGTTAACCAAATAGTACCAGAAATAGCATTTTCACCTGTTCTGCGACTGTCCATCATGAAACTTTCCCCCACCAAGGCCTTATTGCTAGTGGTGTGAGGGATCCCGTCACTTTGTCCTCGTGCCAATAGACCAGAAGGCAAAGAGAGCAGTGGCCACACTGGAGAAGGTCATCGGTACTGGTCACCATGAGGATGTTGGGCTCTTACCCCATAGAATCAGAGAGGAAGGTGTCTGGCATTCTGGTGACTCACTGGGACATTTCCCAATACTACCATGCCCACTTGTGAATGGGCAAGTAAAAAAGAACAATAGCCAGACAAGCGTCTGGAACACCCACTATGTGTGCCACCAGCAGAACTGCCAGACCAGGAGGGGGGGGCTGTGGGGTTAGTGGGAGGGAGATGATGACAGAAAGATAGAACCTGAGGACCAACTGCAGCAGCAGGTGGTAGGCATAGATTTAGATAGGACCCTTACTGTGTCCCCTGGTAGAAATATCCTTCCTGGGAACCACCACCTCTAGGTCCACTGAGACTAAAATTGCAGGGACGGAGAGGATAAATTTCCCATGTGGGAATTTGATAAGAGTGTGATAATGAATAAAGTCACAACTCACTTGACCTCTTGGCTCCCAGATTCAATTATTCTGCCTACTGGGGGCATGGAGTCATAAAAATGGCCGTTGGCTTAAGGTGTAGACTGCGTCCTGAAGTTTAGCACACCAACACCGTGGTGTCAGGTCCAACAGTGCTGCTCATCCTCACTTTCAAAAGGCTAGTCCATGGCTCTATTAGGCTGGCCACTTCTGAATGGGGTGATGTGTGGTAGGATCGGTGAGTCATGCCCACGGCTGAGTCTCTCAATTGAAGCAATGTTCTGTGGTTGATCAGACACTACGGGACAGTGATGCTGAGTGAGGCACTGTGGGCAGGAAAGCCCGTGCCTCAGCACCACTCAGATTTTGATGAACCTCTGTACCTTCCAGCCTGGAGGGGTTCTCATGAAGTCAACTGTTCTCCACAAGGGATGGTATCCAATGGGGGTCCAGCATCAATCTCTGTGGGGGCAGGTGGGACAGTCAGCAATGGCAGTAGCTCGATCAGTCTTGATGACAGGGCTACACTGGGTCCCATGGGACCACACTGTTGGACCCATGCACAGCCTCCCATTCTGCTGCCAAGGCTCCTCCATTTATGCGCCCACTGTGTAGGCACTGGGGTGCTGAGAATGAAGCTGGCTGCCATCTGCTGGCCGAGTCATCCAGTCAGCTTGGTGTTTGGTGCCTTTTCTGAAATGGACAGTCTCTGGTGGGTATGAATGCATAATTCAAAGTTCCTCATATTTTGAGCTCATGTCCATAGATCTATGTGCCTCTTCCCCAGTCAGGTCATGTTGTAATTTGATGCTAGTTATTGTTCTGGAAGGGGAGGGAAAGGAGGAGGGGATGCATCCTGAGAAGGGTTTATCTTGTATGTCTCATCTGAGGCTTCTGCATAACCTTGCGGGGAGGAGGAGAAGGGTCTATCTTCCAACAAGGGGGAGTAGGCCACTTCTGCCAGCCCAGGGGAGCAAGTCCATGTACCCAGGCTCCTTATCCCATGTTTTAGGGTTCCATTTCTTTCCTATCAGGGCCTGCATTACCTGCTCTTCTATTGGCATGAAGAGCAGGCAGCAGACTGCCTTGACTGAGAATTCATCTCTGTTTCAAGTATTGCCCTCAGCTGTAGGAGGTGAGGGACTAAACACTGGCAGGGAGGTCCTCTGAGCCTCACACTGTGCTTTCAGTTGGTGATTAATCCAAGCCTGTCACTCTCTTTAACGCATCAGTGGTGCTTAGCAATAGCCTCCCAATTCCGCAGTCCTGACTGTTGACATTTCCCCCAGACCTCTCAAACACTAGCGACACTGCCAGCTGGTGCATCCCTGTCCACCTACACCTGACCCCAGGTCACCACAGGTGAATGTCTTAGCCATTGAACTGCTACAGCAGGCCAGGGACCAGGGCTGTCAACACCACCTGCTACCAGTGATGGGGTCCTTGTTGCCATTTGGCCAACAAGTAACCCCAAAGCTGAATCCCATCCTTTCCAGGACCTTTCCTGGTACTAACAGTCTTAGGTCAGGTTTCCAAGAAGCAAATTGTTCAAGCAAGTTATAGAGAAGGGGCTTTCAGATGAAGCCTATAAGGCAATGAGGGCACAAGTGAGGGCAGGGAAGAAGACGGTTGTAGGCGTGGGTTCAACTGAGGTCTAGCATCAGCCTGATCCCCTGGGAAACCCTGGAGCATGGCTGGTACCACAAGTGTCCCATCTTGAGGCAGAAGGGCTGGCTTTTGTACTCTGAATCAGTCAGTCATTGGCTGGCTGTAACCTGCGGTTAAGAGAGGCCATGGCCCCTCAGGAAGTTTCTGGTGACAGTGTTCTGGTCAGCTAGGGGCAATTCTCAGAATGCCACAGCAGTGAGCTGTCAGCAGCTAATCTCATACCAGCTGAACAGTGGGTGCACCTGTCATGTAAAAAGAATTTGGACAAGATGTCCATAGCCTATACTATACCACTGCGTGTGGGCTTTATTTTTAAGAAAAAAATTAATAGGTTTTAATTTTAGAGCAGTTTTAGGTTTACAGAAAAAACTGAGCAGAAAGTACAGAGAATTCCCATGTAACCCTTCTCTACTCTCCCCGCTCAGGTTTCTCCTGTAGTGACACCTTGCATTAGTGGGATACACTTGTTACAGTTGGTGAACCAGCATTGATGCATTGTTAACTGAAGCCCATAGTTTACATCAGGGTTTACTCTTTGCATTGCACACTAATGGGTTATGGGTTATGATAAATGCACAGCATTACACGTTCATCATTATGTCTTGCAAAATAGTTTCATTGCCCTAAAAATCTCCTGTGTTCCATTTATCTATTCAGCCCTCCTCATTCCTGACCTCCTGGCAACCACTGATCTTTTCACTGTCTCTATATACATACACACACACACACACACACACACGTATATATATACATATATACACATGCATACATACACATATGGATATACACACACATACATGAGGCCTGTCCAGAAAGTATCCAGCCACATACTATGAAAACTAGAGACATTTACTGAAGAAGATACAAGATACAAGAAACACTGTACATAGGACAATGACCCCTCAGTCCCCTTCAAAGCAGACACCTGGGGACCTCACACAGTTCTCCCAGTCACCATCAGCTGCTCCATCATATTTTTCTGAATCTCATCGATGGTCTGAAATCTCTTCTCTTTCAAAGGTGATTTTAGTTTTGGGAAAACCCAGAAGTTGCAGGGCATCAAATCTGGGCTGTAGGGGAGCTGAGTCACTTGGGTGATTTGATGTTTCGCCAAAAAATTCTGCACAAGATGTGATGCATGAGCAGGCACATTGTTGTAAAGAAGCTGCCAATCACCAGTTGCCCATAGCTACAGCCTTCTGAATCATCCAAATAGTTTCCATGGAGAAATGTTCAAGCTTAATGCAAAACCTGATGCAGATTTGTTGCTCTGCCCACTCAGTCATTCTGAATGTGATGGCCACACAGTACACATGCTCACTCAACAGTGCCTACCGCCTCCCCCCAGTGAAGTTGTCATTGTTCACACGTGCACATTCCAGTCCACTCTCCTTGGCTGCCAGGTTATATTGATGTCACACAAACCTTTCTTGTTATATTAACAAAGGCTGGACTTTTTCCAGACAGACCTGAGGTGTATGTGACCCCCTGAACCTGTCTCCAAGGCTCCCTTTTCTCTGAGTCTCCAGTGAGCTAAAAGCAGTCCAGCCTAGTCTCCTGTTGCTTCTTCTACACTAAGCCCTTCCTTGTTTCACTGTCCCCAGCTTTAATACAATTACTCTCAAAGTCATCTTTTAAAACTGACTTCTTTTCCTTAGCAATAAACATTTAAGCTTCCTCCATGTCTTTTGTGACTTGATAGCTCATTTCTCTTTGTTGCTGAATAATATCCAATTTTATGGCTATACCATAGTTTCCAACTCATTTGGGTAAATATCAAGGAGTATGATGGCTGGACCATATGGAAACACCACCGTTAGCTTTGTAAGAAACTGCCAAACTGTCTGGACCATTTTGCATTTCCACTAAAATGAATGAGAGTTCCTGTTGTTCCATATCCTTGCCAGTATTTGGTGTTTTCAGTGTATCATGCTACTTTTCATAATGTAACTGAGTTTTAGGCTTTTTTTTTTTTTTTAGGTTTGGCCAATCTTCTGATGAACTAACTGGTTTTTGTTAGCCTAACAAGTCAAAAAGTCACCAAAGTTCATATCGAGTTACCAGTCAGTCCCCTGTTATTTTTCTGTCTCCTGAACCCAGCCGGCTTTCCTAGCACTGAAGGCATGTGTGTGCATGTGCGTGCACACACAGATACACACAGACATACAAGGACTCGGTCTATACACAAGCATAGACTAGGACACACTCAACTAAATGTTATCTAGTCTTCTGCCCGCCTCACGCCTTTGGGTCTGGTGACATTCCATTAGCAGACTAGAGACAGAGGAGAAAAAGAAAGGCACCTGGACAATCCACATCCTTATGTTTCGGGTGAAGGAGGAGTTTTAACTCTATCCATTGGCTGACATCTGTAAATTTGTGGGTTGTGCCAATGTTCTCAATGTGCTCAAGCAAAAGGTCTTTTAAAGCCTCTTTAAGGAATTCTAGGCATATGAAAAAAGGAGTTAAATGCCTCAAGAAAATAACATATTTTATGACTAGATAAGGTTGATAGGCTCATTTTCTCATAGTCCTTGATAATCTGAAGAGTCTCCTGTTAAATAAATAACCTACCAAGTTGGGAATGGAATTCTGAGCACACACTTTATTCATCTGTAGGGTCCCACCTGAAAGAGGAGTATAATACCAGGGGTCTTCCTTCATTTTGAGGTTTTCAAAATAGAAAAGGAAGCTGGGATGTGACTTGATCAGACACAGTATTGGGGGCTAAAGCCAATTATTTAGGAGATGAAAATACGATTTTACCTTTTCTTTAAAAAGTTTTTCACAAACAAATACAAAGTCTCCATGGTAAACAAAACTTAAAAATTTCAGGCTAAGAAAATTCCTTAGCAAGTGGAATGGAGAAACAGACAGATAGCTAAACAAACTGGGCAAGAAATTTGCAGCCAGATAATATCTCAAAGTCTTACCATCCCTAAGGAAGGGCACTTAAGAGGAAATGGCTTACGTGTTCCAGACTGTGCTGGGGCAGACCCACCTTGGTCCCCATCCCTCTTTGATGATATTCTTAAGGTGAATGTGACCAGAGAATGACCCGGGCCCCTCTATATACTCATTTTGATGGATCAGCATATTGAAGGACACAGCTGGAAAGCTGATGAATATTCTGTTGAGATCCTCTCCTAAAATTCCTGCCTTTAGAAAACCTTCAAGATAAAGAAAGCCAGTGGGAGCTCTCCTTGAAGCACACCTGTGCCCCTCCTTTTCTCGGGCATGTACTTTTGTTCTCCTTCTCCTAAGTAAGGGTCCCCATGAGACTTGCAACCAGGGGAGCAGCAGGCAGCAGCAGCTTGTCCCAGGCTGACCCCCTGACCTGTCTCCAAGGCCCCCTTTTTTCTGAGTCTCCAGTGAGCTAAAAGCAGCCCTGCCTGCTCTCCTGGTGCTTCTTCTACCCCAAGCCCTTCCTGTTTCACTGTCCTCAGCTTTAATACACTTACTCTCAGAATCAGCTGGACTCATGTTGTGAAATCTTTCTGCATAAAGTCAAGAACCCACACACTGCGGGCTGGCCGAGGCGGACCCGCCATGGACCTGGTCCCTTTTGGGTGACAACTTCCTCCCAGAGATTCTGTTACAATCCACATAAGGACAGGCATTCTCATGCAAGAAAATGTTGGGACCATATTCTATGAGCTCTCATCAGCCTAGATTTTTTTCAAGCCTCACTTTTCTGGTCGGTACTAAGAAGAAAATAGATCATTTTTTATTTTCCAAATACAAAATTTTATAACACACATACAGACCCTGAGAATCACTGCTTATTAAATGGTATTGAATGGTATTGCTGTCAGTATTTGTTGACTGAGACTAAACATCCTGTTAATTTGCCATTTCAGGCTCCTTGAAGAAACACACACTAGTTAGCTTTGCCTTGGGGCATGTGTGGGGGAGTGTCTGTGTAGGCTTCTTCAGTGAGTTTTTATACTTTGTAGGTGCTCAACAAATGTATTTTGAACTTAATCTTCTTCCAGAGGCCTCTTCTAAATAAATTATATGCCTGAATATATACTTCATGTCCCACCAAATTAATCACATAATATTCCAGAACCAAAATCTCAAACACTAAGTTCCCAAGAGTTTGATTGTGGGCAGTGGTAAAGCATAAAGTGGAAAGTTTGTTGGAAAAGGTTATCTTTCATTTAAACAGGCGAGGAAAGAAAAGAGGACAATAAAAACAGTACTTTCAAAACCCCATAAACTTACAAAATGTAAAAATCCTTCCACACTTGTTTTTCGTTTTGATCCCATACCCACCTCTGCCTACCAGAAAACTGACGCTCAGGTTAGAGGTGAAGTCTCACGGGGAAGCATCTGGATGAAGTGCTCCTAACCTTTCTATGGGAAGCTGTGAGAGGAGGTGAAATCCATAAGCCCTGGACAGAGCAAGAAATAAAGTGCCACCATTTGGTGTCATTATTCCCGAGCAGACATTCTGGCAATCCTCTTGTGCCTACCCATTTCCTTAAGGGGTCAGCTGTTCCGAACAGGGAGTCACTTTGCAAGGTGAACCATTTGCCTTTCATTTAAATTCTGGGCTAATTAGCTCAATGCAAATGAATAGCAGCAAATCAATTTTATACCTTTCTTCTCAGTCACATAATTAAAAAAGGGCTGAGACTCAGGCAATGCCTTCCTCAGTTTCTAAGCTGATGAGACTACCCATTGCTTCCATGCTGCACTCTCCCATTGGACCCTACCTCTAATCCCCTGTGTGCAGGGGACCAGGTCTTCCTTACTCCTAGTGACTCTTCCCACATTTCAGTTCAGGGTGCAAACTCCACGGTCTTGCCTTGCTTTAGAGAACTGTACGTAAATGTTGAACCACTGGAAAGAATGGCATCTGCATTCCTCTTTGTACAAGTGGGAGGGGCACTAGCTCATCTGGGTTCTCCTGGTCTCAAGGGCCTCTTTTGTCCTGTTCACTGGAGTCTGAGACCTGCGTTGGCCCTTTACCTGGCATTCAACAAGGCAATGTTCAAGGGACATCACATGCTGGCTTATCCAGTTAACATCCAACTGGCTGCAAGACTTTACGTGGGAGAGGTGTGCGGGAGGAATGCCCTCTCCTCGAACTCTTAAAAGCTGTCTCATTGACTCGCGATAGCTCTTCCTTCCCTCTCCCCCATCCTGAAATGCCAACCATGTAGTAACCTTTCTTGGTTAGATTAGCTCAACAAACAAACACTGGGCATGGACACTGGAGATCAGAGGTGAACAAAATGTGCCTTGAGCTGAGCTTCATCAGAGTAGTTTGCTTGTGTGATGTGATTATTTAATAGCTCTTGTACTTGTTTATTCACTATACCTTTACTGAGAACGTATACAAGTTCCAGTCTCTTGTATAACATGAGGCCCAAGGGAAGCTCAAACTAGCAGGACAGACAACTTCCATGCCCTAGAAGAATGTATGGTCTGGTGGGGAGAAAAAAACCACATCCTAAGGTTACAATATGGTATGCTAAGTGCTGTACTAGAATGCTTCATAAGAGCATGGGGACAGGGGGAGGGAGAGGGACCCAGCTGTCTGCTGAGCCCTCACCCCTTCCCACCTCTAGCATCTCTTTGCTTCAGGTCAGGGGTGCCTCCATTAAGATCAGGCCAACTGGGCCCAGAAAAACTAAGCAGGTTCCTGCACTTGAACTGGATCACAGTCTACAAGTTCATTCAGCAAGCATTTGGTAAATACCCGCCGAGTTCCTTGCACGGGAACGGGAAACGAAGTTTGCGTGTCTGTAAAAAGAAGGGGGTAGGATCCCATCTCTGAGTCTGTCTTTCAGTTCAGTAGGTTTTTATCTTTCTTCAAGCTAAACTACGCGCTAGGTTCTGGTGCTGCTTCTTATCTAGATTTTACATCCTGCCGACCGAGGACTAGGACTTGAGAAGGATTTGAAAAATGTGTTTTGAATTGTTAACTGAATAAATGCCATGTCTTCCTAACAAATGTGGCCTTTTTTCTACAGCCAGGGCAGGGCAGTTCAGTCAAAATCTAGACTAAGTTCAATATTGTTAAGATGGCAGTTCTTACCAAATTGATCTATAGATTTTACACATTCCCAATTAAAATCTCAGCAAGAACTTTTTTTTTTGTAGAAATTAATGAGCTAATTCTAGAATACAGACAGAAATATAAAGGAGATAGAATAGCCAAAACAACTTTTAAAAGAGAAAATAAAATTGGAAGAATCAAATTATTTGATTTTAAGACTTATTTTAAGGCTACAGTAGTCAAGATACTAAGGTATTGATGTCAATGTAGACAAATAGGTCCATGGAACCAAACAGAGCATTCAGAAATAGGCACACTAATTAGATAAAGTCAATAGGAGAAATGGTAATAGAACAACTGCATATCAATAAGCAAAAACTGAGCTTCAATCTACACTTCACACCATACACCAAAAACAAAACTAAACCTCAAAATGGATCAGAGGCTTGAATGTAAATCTTGAGCTATAAAACTTCTGGGAGAAAACACAGGAGAAAACACTGGTGACTATTGGACAAAGATTTATTAGGCACAACATCAAAAGTGCCATCCATACATTTTCAAAAGTTGAGTTTCATCAAAATTAAAATCTTCTGCTCTTCAAAAGGTACTCTTAAGAGAATGAAAAGATAAGCCACAGACTGAAAGAAAATATTTGCAAAGGACTTATATCTAGGATATAAAAACCCTCAAAATTCAATAATAAAAAATAAGCAAAAGATATAAATGGATACTTCACCAAAGAAGATATATAGATGGCAAAGAAGCACATGAAAAGATGTTCAACCATTAGTCACCAGGGAAAAACAACTTAAACCCTCAGTGACAAACCATTACACACCTACCAGGAAGCTTACAGCTGAAAAGCCTGACAATACCAAGTGTTGGTGAGGATGCAGAACAAATGAAATGTGACAATATCAGAGAATAGTTTAGCAATTTCTTAGAAAGTTAAATGTGCACCTGCCATATGGCCTAACCATGATAATTTTAAGAATTTTTTCTCTATTAACCCAAGAGAAATGAAAACATATGTTCACAAGAAGACTTGTATCTGAATGAATGTTCATAGCAGCATTATTCAAAAAAAGCCCCCCCAAAAGGAAACAAACCAAATGTTCATTAACAGGTAAGTGGATAAAGAAATTGGGGTATATCCAAACAAGGATGTAATGAAAACAGTAGTGAAAAGTGATGGACTATTGTTACACTAAGCAACATGAACGAATCTCAAGATAAGTATGCTGAGTAAGAGAAACCGGACCAAAAAAAGTACATGCTGTCTGATTCTCTTTAGGGAATTCTAGGAAATCCAAACTAGTCCACAGGGACAGAAGGATCAGTGATCACCTGAACATCAGTAGGAGGTGAGGAAGGGGCAGGAGGAAGGTAATGAAAAGAAGCATGAGGAAACTTTCTGGGGGGGATAGATGTGCCCATCATCTTAATTGTGTTGATGCTGTCAAAGGTTCACACATATGTCAACACTTATCAAACTGTGTGCTTTAAATATGTGCAGTTTACTATGTCAATTATGCCTAAGTAAAGCTGTTTTAAAAATAGTGGTCTAAGGCCTCTGTCCAGAAACTCTAATAAGCTAAAATGCATATTCTTGGGCATTAACATTCACTATTCTAACTCCACAGTTCTAGCTTAGGACCCAGAAATCAGCATTTGTAACAGCCCTTCAAGTAATCCTTTTTTTTAAGTACACTTTATTGACTATGCTATTACAGTTGTCCCACTATTTTTTCCTTTGGCCCCTCCACCCAATACCCGCCTTTGCTCCAGCAATCCCCCCCACCTTAGTTCATGTCCATGGGTCATGTGTGTAAGTTCTTTGGCTTCTCCCTTTTGTATAGTATCCTTAACATCCCCTGTCTATTTTGTTCCTATCAATTATGCTTCTTGATCTGTGTATCTTTTTCCCCGTTCTCTCCCACCTCCCTGCTGATAACCCTCCAATGGTCTCCATACCTATGATTCTGTTACTTTCTGGTTGTTTGCTTAATTTGTTTTTGTTATATTTTTTAGATTCAGTTGATGATAGTTGTGAGTTTGTTGTCATTTTAATGTTCATAGCTTTCGTCTTCTTTTTCTTGAATAAGTCTCTTTAAGATTTCAAATAATAAAGGCTTGGTAATACCATATGGATTCCTTTAGCTTTACCTTGTGTGGGATGGACTTCATCTGCTCTTCCATTCTAGATGATAGCTTTTCTGGGTAATCTTGGTTGTAGGCCTTTACTTCTCATCACTTTGAATACTTCTTGCCAGCCCCTTCTTGCCTGCAAAATTTCTTTTGAGTAATCAGCTGACAGTTTGATGGGAACTCTTTTGTTGGTAACGCTCTGCTTTTCTCTTGCTGCTTGTAAGATTCTCTCTTTATCTTTAATCTTTGGCATTTTAATTATAATGTGTCTTGGTGTGGTCCTCTTTGGGTCCAACTTGTTTGGGACTCTCTGTGTTTCCTGGGCTTGCATGTCTATTTCCTTACCAAATTAGGTAAGTTTTCTTTCATGATTTTTTCAAATAGATTTCTAACTTTTTGCTCTTTCTCTTCTCCCTCTGGCACCCCTATAATGCAAATGTTGGGCTTCCTGAAGTTTCCCCAGAGACTGCTTACACTATCCTCGTTTTTTTTTTTTTTGGATTCTTTTTCTTTCTTGTTATTCTGATTGGTTGTTTTTTGCTTTCTTATGTTCCAAACCATTGATTGGATTCTTGGCTTCATCCACTCTACTGTTGTTTCCCTGTAAATTGTTCTTTATTTCAATTAGTGAATCCTTTGTTTCTGACTGGTTCTATTTTATATTGCTGAGGTCCTCACAAAGTTCCTTGAGCATCCTTATAACTAGTGTTTTGAACTCTGCATCTGATAGATTCCTTATCTCCATTTCATTTAGCTCTTTTTCTGGAGTTTTAATCTATTCTTTCATTTGGTCCATGTTTCATTGTCTCCTCATTTTGGCAGCCTCCCTGTGTTTCTTCCTGTGTATTAGGTAGAGCTGCTTTGACTGCGTGTCTTGGTAGTGTGGCCTAATGTAGTAGGTGTCCTGTAGTGTCCAGAGGCACAGCCTCCCCTATCACCCAAGCTGGGTACTTGAAGGGCACCTTTCATGTGGGCTGAGTACACCCTCCTTTTGTAGTTAAGTCTTGGCCGCTGTTGGCAGATCAATGGGAGGGATTTATCCACGCAAATGTGATTGTTTACCACTGACCTCCACCCTCCATGGAGGATCAGCTGTGCATGGGCAGAGTGGTGATGCTCCGATGTGGTTTGTAGCTGTCCACTGAGTGCGCTGGCCCTGGGGTTTCCCGGGTGGTGCAGGCCAATTTCAGTCCCCACTTGTGATTTGCCCGGGCTACCCTGCCTGAGCTGTAAAGCAATCTGAGAAGGCTGCTACCTATACTAGGCTTGGAGATTACCAGGCAAAGCCAAGCTGTGAAACTGATATGGCTGCTGCTAGTGCCTGGCCTGGAGCTCACTGAGACCAGCTATTCCTTATTTGACAGAATTCAGGAAGTTGTGAAGCATAAGCCAAGACCAGCCATTCATATGGAAAAGCAGCTTGGGTGGGCCCATAAGCTGGGTGAGGGAGAGTCTCTGGGGATCTCCAGACATGTCAAACAGTGTTAGGCAGCTTGATGGAGCCTCAAATATGGCACCAGCCTGCCAGCTCCCTGACTCTGGAGAGGGAGGGCTCAGAAAAGGGACAATGGTTTCTGCTCACCCCAATGCCAGACACTTCAGCCTCTCCCAGTAGGCCACTGCTGCCCTTCAAGCTGCCACCCCAGTGCTAGAGCTCAGAGGGATGGAGTGAGTAGGTGAGTCTGTGTGTGGGTTCTTTAAGAGGAACTGCTTGGGGCTCTAGAAGTTTCTTCCATCAACTCAATCCCTGCTGAGGTGACTCAGCAGCCATTATTTGTGGGGATTTATCTTCCTGGCACTGGAATCCTGGACTCGGGGGCCTGGTGTAGGGCTGGGACTCCTCTCTCCCGAGATATCCCTCCCGAAATTTATGCACTACACATAGGTGAGAGACCAGCCCATTCTCATCTGTGCCCCTCCTACCAATCTAAATGGTTGTTGTTTCTTTAATTCCATAGTTGTCAGACTTCCATTCAACTCAATTTCTACTGGTTCTGAGTAATGGCTGTTCCATACTTTAGTTGTAATTTTATGTGGTTGTGAGAAGAGGCAAGCTATGTCTGTCTATGCTGCCATCCTGACCAGGAGCTCCCCCTTCAAGTGATTCTAATGTGGGTTGCCCTTAAACTGCCCTTCGTGAAACACTGGTCTAGGGAGTAAGGGTTTCTCGATCAATTTGGTGACTAGAAAGAAGGTTGTTTCTGGGGGAAGCAAGTAACTTTTTCTACTAGGGGTGTTATAACTTTCTGTTTTATACCTCCACGACTCATACTCAGTTACCATAATATAGATTTAGTATAGTATCAATAGTTCAAAAACAAATGTAAGTCATAGTTTTTTTCCCCATCTTATCTTTATATAAATTTTAGTCAATTTTATAATCTTGTTACTATTTCCTGGCACAGGCCCACCATTCAAATCAAGAACTGTGTTACTTGTCATGGCGGAAAACCGAGGTGGTGGTTTCCCAATCACATGTCTTAGTTTATCTTTTTCCATGTGATGCCCAGGTACCCTCGTACCTCCTGAACAGCTGAAGACCAAAGAAGACACAGACAGAAGACAAAATGGTTGCATTCCTGCTTAGTCTCTGAAGCTTATCTTTTCATATTTATATAATTTTCCTTACCAAGCACATAAACCACTGTCAGTACAAATGATAGGAAACGGATTTTCCACACGAGACTAGCATCTTAACACTAGCAGCATTACCTGAAGGAAATATTAGAACTCATCTGATGAAGGTGGTGGACTTTCTTTCTAAACATTCCTGCTATTATGAGGATCAGTTGAAAAAAAAATGTGACAGGGTGAAACCTACTCAAAGGTGATTTTTAATTATTAAAAGGAGCACAGCAAGTGACATCTGTGAATATGTCAGGAATAAGAATCTCTTCAAAAATTCTCCATGAAAGCGTGAAAAAACGGGCAAAAATAGCCAGAAACAATATTTTCAGAATGCTGGAAATTAAACAACACTTAACAGCATTCATGACAGTATTTATTTGAGAAAAATGGCTGATTCTCAGTATAAACAATGAGCTTTGTGACGTTTTATTTGCCCTGTTCCCATTCTGCCTCTCCTTCTTGGCGGTAGCTTTAGAAACCAAGGGCCTGCAATCGAGGTGGAAATTAGCAAGCTAGTAGCCCTAGGAGGGGGCAAAACAGAACTGAAGCTCCTACAAAGTCTCATTCCCAGAGAATTGTCATTATTTCACTTGTCTGGGATTCCTTGGCATACCCTACTTGCAAAACTGGCTTTATTAGGCCTGATTCAAAGCTTGCCTAGTGTGAAAGCCTTTTCCCCAGGGGCATTTGTAGAAGAAAGTGAGTATAGACAATTGTTTAACTTCTTAGCTGCCTGAGCCATGGGATAACAGCTAAGGCAAAAACAAGCTAATTGAAAAGTTCCTAGCAGTGATATTTACAATAGCCAAGTGCTGGAAATGGCCTAAGTGCCCATCAGTAAATGAGTGGATCAAAAAACGATGGTACATTTTACACAATGAAATACTATGCAGCAGAAAGAAAGAAAGAAGGAACTCTTACCCTTTGCAACAGCATGGATGGAAATCAAGAGTATTATGCTAAGTGAAATAAGCCAGGTGGTGAAAAACCAATACCATACAATCTCACCTATAATAGGAACCTAATGAACAAAACACACAAACGAGTAAAATAGAACCAGAGGAATGGAAACAAGGAACAGACTGAAAGGGACCATAGGGGAGGGGAGAGAGGGATAAGGGAGGAAAGAAAGGGAAAGGTCTAGTTAAAGATCAAGTAATAATTACCCATGGACATGGACATGGACATGGACAACAGGGTGAGGATTCACTGTGGGAGCAGGGGTGGGCGGGGCAAGGGAGAGCAATGGGGGAAAATTGGGACAACTGTCATAGAGCAATTTAAAAAAAGTTTAATAAGAAAAGTTGGTAATGATATGTCCACAGTGGCTTTGAAAAGCTTCAAAATATTCCTGAGAGTCTAGAAGGCCATGTTCACATGCCTAGGGCTGTGTGTATACTCAGGACAGATCTGAGAAGGCTTTATGCTCTCACCTCTGGCTGATGGTGAGGCCCTGCACAAACAGAAGTGAAGGCTAAGACGAAATGTCACCTGCCTGGTCGAGTATTGAAGGTGTGACCCAATATACAGAGAGTCCCTTGGCAAAGACAGGAATATTTATTGGTTTCAGGTGTTTAAGGAAATCTCTCCTCAGTCATTAACTGAGAAGAGACTTCAGTGCTACAAATGGCAATGGATACAGATTTTATACAATAAGTTCCAGAAAGTCACTAAACAAACAAATGATCAACAGCAACAAACAGTAACAAAAAATACTGGAGCTGGAGGTGAGTCTGATTTCCAGAGTTCCCACATCATGTTATTTTAAATGCCCAATTTTCAACCAAAAATTATGAGACATGCAAAGAAATGAGAAAGTATAGCTCATACATAGAAAAAAACAGTCAGTAGAAACTGTCCCCGAGGAAGCCGAGATATTGGACTTCTTAGACCAAAAATTTAAATCAACTATTACAAGAATGTTTAAAGAGTTGAAGGAAACCATACATAAAGAACGAAAGAAAAGTATCAGAAAAATGCTCATCAAATAGAGAATATGAGTAAAGAGAGAAAAATTGTATTTAAAAAGGGACAAATAAAATTTTGGATTGAAGACCATAACAACTGAAATGAAAAGTTCACTAGAGTGCCTCAGTAGCAGCTTTGAGCAGTCAGAAGAAAAAAATCAGGCCTTAGCACAGGTCAACTGGAACTCTGCGGTTTGAGGGAGGAAAAAAAAGAATGAAAAAAATGTAAATGGAGCCTTAAAGACGTATAGGACACCACCAAGCATACCGAATACACATAATGAAAATCTCAGAAGAATTAGAGAAAAATAAAGAGGCTAAAAAATATTTCAAGAAGTAATCTCTAAAGGACATCCCAGGTTTGATGAACAGTGCTAACCTACATATCCAAGATGATCCACAAATTCCAAGAAACATAAACTCAAAGACATTCACACCTAGACATATCATATCAAACCGTCAAAGACAAAGAAAGAATCTGGAAAGCAGAAAGAGAAAAGCAATTTGTCACATGGACAGACTAAGATTAATAGTTGATTTCATATTAGAAACTATGGAGGCTGCCATACAGTGAGATGATATATTCTAAGTGCTTAAAGAAAAGACTGTCACCAAAAATAATATATATATATATATGTATCTCCATCCAATTGATTTTCAACGAGGGTGCTTCGTTTGGGCGGCTATAACAAAGTACTGTAGACTAGGTGGCTTATAAACAACAGAGATTTATTTCTCACAGTTCTGGAAGCTGGAAGTCTGAGGTCAGGGTGCCAGTATGGTCAGCCCTGGTGAAGACCCCCTTCTGTGCTGCAGACTCTGCTGGCTTCACATTGTAGGCCCTTAGCAGAGAGCTCACAGAGGAAGCAAGTCCTCCCACGGCATTTGTTGGAGCACTAGCCCCACTCCTGGGCACTCCAACCTCATGACCTCATCTACCCTAACTGCCTACAAAAGGGTTCCTTTCCTAGTACCATGACACTGGGAGGCAGAGTTTCAACATATAAATGTAGGGGAACACAAACATTGTAATGGCACTAGAGTCCATAACAAGGGCCCAGACCACTCAGTGGAGGAAAGAATAGTCTTTTGAACGAATGACTAAGGGACAATAGAATATCCACATGCAAAAGAGTGAACTTAGACCCCTAATTCATACCATATACAAAAATTAATTCAAAATAAATCAAAGACCCAAATGTATAAGTTAAAACTATTTTCTTAGAATTTTATGTTATATTAATTATATTTCAACTTAAAAATGTAGTACAGCTTCTGAAAGTAGTATTGGCCATTTAAATTTCCATTAACATTTTCTTGGGTGGCTTTGGGATTTTGGATTGAGAAAGTTGATCTGGCAATTAGGTATGTGGGAGGAACACAACTAAAAGGGCCACACCCACACACAACCACGAAACCCCCACACAATCTAAGGCAAGCACACATGCTTCCGGGTACTGTACTATAAAAATGTGGCCACAGTTATTTTCCTGGCAAACTATTTTCTTTAATAATACCCCCAATCTGCACACCCACCACAATGCTGGAAACAGTATAATTCTCCAGACCAAAGTCAGCAGGGGTAACCCTACCTTTATTACTGTTTTGTTGCTCCATCAATAATTCACTTATTTCCGAAAACCAACAATCTCTGATTTCTTTCGAGGCTGCCTGCAATTACAGACAAGAAGGTACTATGAGTATCAGATCACCTGGAATATTGATTGCACAGGGCTTTTTATCCTCTGGGTGACTTTTAGAATAATGAGATAGAAAACACTTGTCAAGTCATGGGAACACCTGTGGGGAAGATGTGAGCTTTACCTGCAGGATGTATTTCTCAAGTCCATTTCGGTTAGCAATTTCAAACTTTCTGTTGCTCCCCCTTTCAAGTGGGTGAATTGAAAGTGTCATCAACTGTTGTAAAGAAAGAAGGAAATTTTCTATACCATCATTTTCTGATTTCAAAATTGATTTCTGATATCAGCTACCCTAACCCTTTCTACCCCGGTATCTCCCTTCACCCATCTTCCTTCTGAGGGTTTTGTTGTCCTCTTTTAATGGCCCCAAGGAGCATAAAACGCAGTCTGGTACCGTGTCATCTGTCTCATCCATTTCAGAGGATAACACAGACTTTTCCTTTCTGTATGTACAGCTGCATGTAGCCTACAACCTTTAAGCAAAAAGATCATCTCTCTTTTAATACCTAAGTATTTCACAAATCTCCACCTAACAGTAACTGAATTACTATCCATTAAGAAACATAAGTCACAAAAGCTACTAAGAATAAATTAACAACTTTAATCACAAGAACACAAATGTGTGTGGGGGAGGGGGTGTGTCCTATGAAACATTTCCTTATACAGGCAATGCTTGGTGTAGACTTGGGTTCCTGGACCCCAGGGGCAGGATGCTGCCTACACCTGTGTGCAGAAGAGCAAGTGGAAGAGGAAAACCAGCCTAGGCCCCAATCACCAAGTCTTTCACTCCTCTGCCTGGAGAAAGGAGGGTACTTTTTAATTATTTTGTCCAGACAGGCTGCTATACCACCCCTTTTTTCTACTTAGTGCGAAATCACCTGTGTTCCACCCTGATCCTGACTGATGATGACAGATCACAAGGCCTGACTCTGGAGTTGGACCTAGGAGTGGACTCCAGCTCTGCTATGTGGCATTTGGCAAGTTAACCTCACCTCTCTAAGCTGCAGTTTCCTAGCTGTAAAATAAGGATAACTATATTTCTGTTCATAGGGAGCGCTGACTCCCAGGTGCAACAGGACCCCTTTACCTTCATAGACTTCTTAAAGCTGTAATGAGGAGAGAGGCCCTGGTCACTGGGCTCCATTCGTATCTTACAGAACACTATTCCCCTTTCAAATAGGTAGATTTGCCTCTGGCTGGGCTTAAATCGAATAAAATCCTTCATCTTATAGCCATCCTTGTGCACTGTCCAGACGCTGAAGGAGTCGTGCATCAACAGCTTGCCCAGTTTTCTGGTATCGTCCTTTTAGAATCACAGACACACAAAATGAAGCTGTGAAATTGGTTGGCAGGGAAAGAACTCTTAGGGGTGTGTTTTCAAGTCACAAATCATGCTTATTGGAAGTTTACAATCTTAAAAGTGCCACTCAGGCTAATCAAAACTGCAATTCTGTGAGCTTCACTGAGCATGTTGATACCAGTCAGGTGCAGAAGGAAACAGTTCGGCAGTGTAAGGCAACAAACATAGCATGTTAGGGATACTGGAACTAAAGATATGGTACTCTCATATTTTCGTCTTGTAAGTGATTTCAGTTGGCAGAATTCCATTTCCTCTTCTTTGCTCCTGATACATGACACTACTTGAGAAGGGCAAGAAGTCGACATTGGAATGATGGTCAGGAGGGACAGAAGTTTTGCCCCATCACGGATCTTTGATAACCCATGTGTCCCACCTGTCTCCTAACACCCGCTTCATGTGTACGAGAACCCGAGATCATGAGATCTGTTCTGAAAGGAGAAAGCTTAACGTGACCTAATCTTCACAGCATTCTAATGGGAATGGCAATTACATCAACCCTGAGTTTTTCAGAGTGAGGGAACAGTATGAAGAGAATCTCAAATGACAATGTTTTTAAAAGTCTATGTAGCGCGAGGATGCGCACTATGGTGCCTCCCTCGGCCAGCAAGCCCTCCTTCCTCACTGAAAGTCCCAAGTCCAAATGAAGTGTTCCCGCCTCCTCTGAGTTCTCTCTAAAGGACAGTGGCATGACATGAGCCAGGGAAGTGGTGTTTTTCAACATTTACAGCACTCAGAGCAGATCATCAAGAATTTATTTCTTTGAATCAAAACAGCAAAAGGAAAAGCTATTTGAATAGGACCAGAACAGAGAAATTTCCCCGAGTTACATCTAGCTGAGATAAATCCCTACAATTTCTGATTGTTAATACTAGAAATATGTACATTTTGTATAACTGAGTAGGCATTTTTACAATTTATTGTTTGTATTGAACAAACTGGGAATATCTTCTTTTAAAAAAATTATACGTCTGGAATTCTAAAATAAAAACTCACAAGCAATAAACTCATTTCTAGAGTCATTTCTATAGTGCCTGGCATAGTTTCTACGCTAATTTTTTCTTTTTGCTTTGTAAAATTCACATGTGTTCACACCTCGTGGAGGAACAAAGAGCCCAGCTAAGAAGCCTTCTTTCCTAAAAGCTCGAGGTCCTGTTCTAAGCTGCAGTCTGCCAGACAGGTGGGTGGAGGGGTGCGTGAGGACTCTTGAGAAGTTTTCACTCTAACCCACATCCTTCAAGGAGCCATGCAAATGTAACCTCTCCAGCCCTCAGTGACTGTGTTCCCCTTTAGACCCATTCAGTTTGTAATCCATAGACGTAAGTAGTACAGGAAATATGCTTTAGTGAAAGCAACCGGCCAAAGTAAATGCTTAACATTTGCCACATGAACAACTATAATCAATAGTTTCTATTGTAGAATGTATTGATACCCCATTTCAAACATTTGATACATCTTATAGAATATACACATTATGGGCAGACGGAAAATAACAGAGGAAATTAGGGCAAAGAAAAAAAGATGAAAAGATGGAGAGGCCGTACATCAAACCCACACAACAGAGCCACGTAAACTGGCTGTAGACTCTCGCTCTGACCTTTCAGCAGGCAGCACGGAGGGAGACAGAGCGAGCTATATGAGTCACTATGTTTGAAGGCATACCCAAACCTGTTGTTCAGGAAAAACAGATATTCCCGTTAAAAGATGTGAGAGAAATTTCTCCCATAGATCCTCTTCCAAGGTCACTAAGTCGAATACTGAACACACCCTCAAACACATCCATTAGAATAGATAGAATAGAATGGATTTTAGGTAGAGCTGTTTCTGAGAACACCTTTGGCAAATGTGGAGGCATCACTTCATGGTCACAGCTGTAAAATCAATTCTAAAAGGGGCCAGAGCAATGGGGGCGTGGAGAACGAGTCCAGGTGTGCACTCTCTCATGATGTGCACAGGGCGGGCAGGGTGAGTTATCTGCCAAAGCCATGGCCATCGAGGAAATGGCCCCTTTGAAGAGGCAACCATGGACAGCGGTGTGTTTGTCCTGTGTCACCTCTGCCTTCCCTCCTCGCCCCACCTGCAGTCACAGTTGTTCACACTTTGGGAGGCAACGGACCAAAGATGTGATGCCAGCGAGGTGCCGGCCCCAACCACAGAGGACTGGTGTCAAAAGATGGTGGACGGCCACCTGATCCTTGCCTCAACTGAGGAGGAGACAGCAGGCAGCAGAGGTTGTCGCTGTGAGATGCTTTAGCAGAGGGCAGGGGTGGAACGAACGATAAAGAAGCAGACCGGTGAAGAAGATGAGTCACCAGAAACTATGAGGAAGAGGAAAAGGCATGAAAAGAACTGGTCAGTGGGTGGTGAGAGGAGAGGAGAGTGAGTGTGTAGTTGTCCTTGCACAAACGGGCAAAGCACACAGGTGAGAACTCCAACTCCCTCCTGGGACAAGGCTGAGGATCCTGGAATTATCCAGTTCCCACCTCTCTGAGCTGCACCTGCCACTGTTCTGACTCTTCCCAAGGTTCTGTGGTCAGCTTTCCCAGTAAGTCCGTCATCAGGGGGGTCACTGAGGGGCAATCGCTGGGTCTGATTCCAGCTGAAGCAGATGAGATATATATCCTCCAGGCTGTCTTGCATAAACTCCTGATAGCCATGCTCCTGATAGGATTAAACAGCCAGGATGCGCCTGTGTGTGGAGGTCACCCACTGCAAGGGGAAGCAGGACCCAGGGTGACCTGGGGCCATCTTTTCAACCATGTTATGTTCTTTCTTTCCAATCAGACTGCAGTTGGTCCCAAAGCCAGAGATCATGTGCACAACCTCTTGCAGATATTTGTCCCTAAGAAAGTATTTGTTCATTTACTGGCATTTAGTGAATGCCTGGAGGGACGTGAGACCAAGAGCTCAGCACTACGAGGGAGTCAACTCAGTGGTGTCTCTCTGTGGGCTGAAGAGGCAGCTCTCCCAAAACTCATGTCCGCCAGTGACCTCAGAATGTGACCTGGTTGGAAATAGGGTTTCAGACATAGTTCGTTGAAGTGAGGTCATACTGGATTAGGGAGGGCCTGAACCTAAAGGCTGGTATCCTTATGAGGAGAAGAAATGGAGACAAGGAGACACACACATAGAGAAGACAGGCATGTGAAGACGGGCAGAAATTGCAGTGACGCAGCTGTAAGCCAGGGAATGCCACCCATTGCCAGACACTGTTAGATGCCTGGAGAGGAGCAAGGAGGAAGGGCCTTCAGAGGAAGCACGGTTGTGCCAGTACCTTGATTTTGAACTTCTAGCCTCCAGAACTGTGAGAAAATAAATTTCGGTGGTTTTAAGCCACCCAATTTGTGGTGTGCTGCTATGGCAGCTCCAGGAAATGGACACTCCCCCAACCAGTTTTTCTACCAGTGACATGATGGCATGGACCTCACTTTCGTGTGTTGAAAACTTTGATGGACGGCAGCTCAGAGACAGACTAGGGGCTACCCCAAATGAATGAGCAAGTGGAAAGTCCTCCTTCATGTGGGAGATGATGGCAGAAATAAACTCGTAAATGCTACTGTTTTCTTTGTAGGTAAAAGCTTTCATACGAGAATTTTAAATGTGACTAGGTGAGCCAAAGACAGAACCTGGCCAAGAGAGGGAATCTAGGGAAGCTGGCCTCCAGAAAGAGAAATCTTTTGGGGACCCAGCTTTTCACTCCTGGCAGTGACAGCTACTGGGACAGAGCTATCTGCGTCTCTCATGAAGAAGCAGGAAACATCTGGAGAAATGAATCAGCACACAGCCTGGCCCAGAAATGACAATCAGAAGCCGTGGGACTCAGGCGCCCTGGTGATTACAATCACCAGAAGCAAAGGGCTTCCTTCCTTCCAGCCTGATGGAGCTCCTAATGCCAGCCCTAGGGCTCTATACTCAGCACCTACCAGGTGCCAGGCAAGGTGCTAAGTGCCTTCAACACGATTTAAGCCTCGATTAGCCCGCATGGACAGAGGTGTCCTGAGGGTGGGAAGATGGGCAAGCCAATTCCACTGAGTCACTAAGATTGTTTACTCAGCCTTATCTTTGTAGCCAACATTATGGTAAGGGAACTGGAAAGTAAGCCAGAAATAAAATACCTGGTCCTAGCCCACAATAAACTTGCAATAAAAATACTTTAATACATTATATAAAATTTTTTACAGAATATTAAAATGTTTCATCCAGCTGTTACTATTCAACTTTGGAACTTGTGTTTATACATAGGACTGAAGAGAGGGGAATTTCCTTTATTTATTTTTTTTAGCAATGGAGGGAGGTAAACTGAATCTCAGTGTCCCACCAAACAACCTTGCTGTTAAAAATAATATTTAAAAGTGTTTGTGATTAAATTAAACCAAGACCTCAGTATACACAAGGAGAAAATGTAAATATCAGAAGGGATTTTTTCCCAGTAGTTTTAATTATGAGTTCATCCACTCAGGTCCAATTTCTTTCCTTTACAAAACCAGGTTAATATTGGATGTCAAGAAGAGAAACTAAGAGGTTAAGTGGATTTATCCACACATACAGCAAATGACTGTAAACACCTTGTGATAAAGTTCCACAAAGCTGAGGCAAAGGATCTCAGGATCATTAGGCATGAGTTTGGGGAAGTTGCATTGTTAGTGAATTCTAAACAGAATCCAATGAGAATGTGTTTGGAGGATGGCACCCTGGATAGTGGGGGAGGAGATCCAAGAAGCAGTCAGTGCAAGTGGATGACCACGTGATCTTGGGCCAGGTGTCTCCTTTCCAACATGCTGCTGCTGAATCAGGAAGTTGAAATTTCCAAGGCCTGTTCCTCTATAGTTCAACAGAATTATACAAAACTGCCAGGATAAATTAGCTAATGTACGAGATGTAAAGAAAGTTAGTCTTAGCAAAAAAAGAAACCATAGAATGTATGTCAGAGGTACAATTCTGAGGACACAGGGGGGAAAAAAAGATTTTTTTTGTACTTGGAGTAAAATCTCTAAGATTCTATAGATTGGTTCATCTGATTTGCACACAGGACATTTGGAATAAAATTAGCATAGACTGCTAGTTACTCACGTTTTAATCTTTCTTTTCTCATAACTTCCTCTTCCTGTTACTTACTCTCAGAATAATAGCTGGAAGTTTCCTGCCCTGTGTAATATTCATTTGATTCAGGAAAATAGATGCCTAACAGGGTAGCTGATATATATTCAAAGATGAAAAGAACAGAAAGATGTCCCAAAATGATTAAAGTTGCTTCCTTGATACTTAGCTGAAGAAGAAAAAATTATTACTGAGAAAGTGACCTCCTCTCACACCCTCTGTGGTTCATGAATACCCTCTCGAATCACGCATCAGCAGAAAACAGCGCGCTCTGGACTCCCAGCATCACTGTCCAGGTCACTGCACACCCCATCAGGCTGTTTCCAAGATGCTGGCCAGAGAAATACCAGGAGGGAGGGAAATAAAAAGATCACAATTTTTGCCCCTAATTAATTTGTGTGGTTTGATTTATGATGAGGAAAGAAAAGAAAGGTCATTTCATCTTCCCAGACTTCTATAAAGAGAATGTTAAAACCAGGTAAAAATGAAAAGCAAAACAAAGAGAAGGAAAGTATCTGAAATGTAATTCTCAGCATGCTTGGTCCCTATGTGGTAGGCAGAATAATAGCTTCCCAAAGAGGTCCAGGCCCTGGCCCCTAAAATCTGAGAGGATGTCAGGTCACGTGCCAAATGGTTGCAGATGGAATCAAAGTTGTTACTGAGCCCACTTTGAGATGGGGAGATTATCGTGGACTATCTGGGTGGGTCCACTGTGAGCACAAGAGTCCTTAAAAAGTGGAAGAGAAGCAGAAGAAAAGGTCAGAGTGACGCCGTCGATGTGAGAACTGAATGTACTGTTGCTGGCTTGGAAGTGGAGGTGGTGGCCATGAGCCAAGCAATCTTTGTAGAGTTTGTTTGTTTTTTAAGATAGAAAAGACGAGGAATGGATTCTCTCCTGGAGCCTCCAAAAAAAGGAAGGCACACACCTTGATTTTAGCCCCTGGTGAGACTGTGTTGTACTTCTGCCCCATGGAACTGTAAGATAATCAATTTGTGGTGTTCTAAGCCACCAAGCTTGGGGCGATGTGTTACGACAATGATAGAAAACTAATGTACCTGAGTTAAAATCTAGAGTACTTTACTGTGAATACCAGTTGAACATTCCTTATGTTCCAGTCCAAAGGCAGGCACAGTTAGAGAGGACAGTTTGCCTGGAATGCCCAGGACTGGCCTGTTCAGGCTTAACACTGATTCTGGAGGCGAGATGGCTCTGCTCCCCAGCATCACTTCTCCTAGTCCTTTCCTTGAACCGTTTGGATGAGGGATGTACACTACATGCTTGTTGGGCCTCCTCTGGAAGTTGTGATGTAAAATGGGGTGAGACTTTCACTTAGGACCCATACTCAAAGTAACTTTCATGGAGAAAATCTGAGTAAAGAAGGAAAATCATTGAATGTTTTAATAGTGCCACAAGTCAAAATAAATGACTTTCAGCAAGTTCCCCTGCCCACATATGTTCAGGCCCCCAAATTTCTATTTTTTTCCAGAGCACGGGTCAGTCTCAGCATTCTGGACCACGCAGAATACAACCCAAGACTCCCGAAAACACGGAGGGGCTGCTTGGGATCTCAGCACAGGTTTGTTGACTGATGTAGGCTACTTTCTCCAGTATCATGTCTTTCTTTTTTTTTTTTTTTTTGGAAGGGTCACACTGCCTGTCAGCTACAATGTTTCTTTCCTATTTTTTTATTGTTGTTCAATTACAGGTGTCCCCATCCCCCAACCCATTCCCCTCCCCTGCTCAGAGTCAAATTCCTTTACCATAAATCACTTCTCCAACTTTGCCACAGCATCTCCTACCTTGTTATATTGTCCCTGCCTCTCCTGTGAAACCTTCCAACAATCGTCATGGAACATAACGTACCGGACATCCAGTGACTGCAGCCAGGTCCACAGCCAGCTCACAGGACTTGATCAAATCCTCCATCACGGCCAAAGCCTGGTGTAGTTCAGCTAAGGATGCAGAATCCTTGGTCCTCTTTGGCCCATTCTGTGGAAACCAAATGCCTTGTTGGAAACCAAAAGGTAAACCATCTACCAAGTAAAGAAGGAAAACAGGACAGAGATAAGGAGCCACGGATCCGGCCAGCATGAAGTATCTGAGAAGGTGATACACCGATCTGTTTCCCTGCTCCCAAAGAACAGTAGCTACAGCTATTTGCTGGGTTATCATCAACCACATTTCTGTGGATCGTACTAATGAAGAATAAAGTTCACAAAATCATGGGCATTATATTTCCGCTCTATAAGAAACATACTGAGCTTTTTTAAAGCATGAAAGAAAACCAGCCCCTTTTAAATTGGCCACTCTCTCCTTTATATCCCTGCCCTTGGGGCCTATGGAAAAGTGCAACCTGAGTCTCATATTCCTGTACTTAGTGTGACAGTCTTATTCCTATGGGTAAAATTACACTTCTTTGAGAAATAAAGTTTTCTCCCTCCCCCCACCTTTTTTATTAATCTTGGAGAGAGAGAAAGAGGTAGAGAAACAGAGAGAGAGGGAGAGAGAAACATCGATTTGTTGTTCCCCTTATTCATCCATTCATTGGTTGCTACTTGTGTGTGCCCTGAGTGAGGATCAAGTCCTCAACCTTGGTGTATTGGGAGCATGCTCTAATTGAGCTACTTGACCAGGCCAGATCTATTTTTTTTAAAGATTTTATTTATTAATTTTTATAGAGAAGGGAAGGGAGGAAGAGAGAGAGGGAGACAAATAATGTGTGAAAGAAAGTTTGATTGGTTGCCTCTTGAATGTGCCCTGACCTGGGACCAAACCAGCAACCCAGGCATGTGCCCTGACTGGGAATCGAACCAGCAACCCCTCACTTTGCAGGATGACACCCAACCAACTGAGCCACACCAGTCAGGGTTTGGTAAGTCCTTTAAAAAAAAAATTTTTTATAAGAGTTTATTTGAGCCAAGATGAGAACATATGTTTAGGAGCAAGATCTCAAATGCTCAGGAGAATAACAGTTTTGCATCTTCTTTTATACATTTGAGATTAAGGAGAGTTAGGACAATTACGTGGAGGTGGGAGAAAGAGAGGTGGAGACTGTATGCATTACAGGACAGTTAACACAATTATGTGCTCTCCTGAGAGTGGTAGTTGTTGTTTACTTCCAAGGTGTGTTAACTGAGATGCACAGAAGGGTAAAGTTGTTCTTAAAACCATCCCAGAGGAAAGTATTTTTAAGCTTCTGCAGACACAAAGGCTGGGTGGCTACATGGAGGTTGGCTAATGATGCATTTGCCACACTGAATCCTCCACAGTGCTGCCCTTCTTCCCCTCTCCTCCCCCAATACCCCCCACAGGCTACTACCTTTAAGGATGCCATCCAGGTCTGCACCTCCCAAACGTGAAGACTGGGCATTAAGTGCAAAAACCAGAACTACTAACTGAAGAAACCAATGTTTCAATTAGGACACTTTGAACATAATAGGGATGACTGTTTCAGCTCGAAAGGCTTTTGCTTAGGTTTTCAGTGTTTTATTCCCCTGCTACTTACATAGCATCTTTGTTATCTAGTAAATGCAAACAGAAAAAGTTTGGTTTCTTCCATTTTTTAAAAACACATCAATTTCCACAGCAAAAATCTCTTTGCAACCCCATACAGGACTCTTTGCATCCCCACCTCTTTCTTTTATCCTCTACTGCATGATGTCAGTGGAGGGTTGTGTATTTCCTTAATCTCTGCAGAAGTACTGCGGATTTCTGCATCAGAGATATGAGTGATGGGGGCTGATGGATGAAGCTGAGCACGCTGCCTCCACCCAACAGTTTGTCATGGGTTCTCCCTCCTCCCTCATAATAAACATGCTCTAGTCCTGGTGAAAGTCAGCAGACTCTCACCTGACTTTATAATAATATCATCAGTAAAGAATTAAAAGTTCTTACACTAGGAATCTTCCTCTTTACCCCAATACTTAAATTCAACTTCTCTTTGGAGATTCAACCACTCTCATTCTCTCTCCTTCCTAGTTTTACATACGCTGGTAATGTAGGACTCAAAAAAGCCTTAAAAACATTACTAAACCCCTCTAACTCAGGCTAGCTTCTCTTGTTTCAGATTATAAAATTATTACCTGTACCTTGAGTTTCTAATTTCAAGGTGGTCCCCAATATGCATTCTGAACAGAAATGGCCTGCAAATGACTGCTATTCTTGAGGTACATGCCCTAGGTTTTCTTGTTAAAACCAGAATATTTAATAGAAAATTTAAAAGAAACCTCACTGTGAGGCCACAAACGTCTTCCTTACCTAGCTGGCCACCATTTCCTCTAAAAGAGCCTTAGAATTCACCTACACACACACATGCACACACATGTACACATGCATGCACACACTTGCAGAGGGAAATAGGACATAATGTATGCAAATTAGATGAACAAAGAAATAAATATAAATCATTCATAATCGTGTCATACAGAAAAACCACTGCAGGGATTTTATCATATTCACTTACGCATTCTTATTGGTATTCCCATTAACATACAAATTTTTATGTGAAAGGAAGAAAACATATTACCACTTATCCTACTACAAATCCCCATTTTGAAATTGCCTTTAATTTTTTTGTTTTTTTTTTCTGACTGCGCATTATGAAATACAAACCATTGTAAAACACTTAGACAATAGAGACATCAAAGCAAGGAAAACAAAATGCCATAAATTCTCCCACCTGTGGACAAATGCCATTAACAGTTACATAAAACAATAGTGAACATCCAGTACCTTAGTGCAACCTTCTCCTAGGTCACCTGGGTCTACCTCCAAATCCTCAGGAGGCTCCAAATCCAGCAGACCCTGCAGTAAACCAAAAGCTTTATTGAAAATCAAGAAGTTAAAATGCCAACTAAGTCTACTGTGCAAACAATCTCCAGACAAATGCTGCACTAACTGAGAATGTATGCAAATTGTCTGCCTGCCACAAGTGAGAGGGAAAGAATGAAGGGTATCTTTGGCACAGCATTCTTTCCACCAGTGAGATGTTACTGTATACATTCATTGTAGCCTGCTCTTCCTCACTCAACAACATATCAGGAATATTTACTTTCTCATGACATTATATTTTCGGAACATGTTTTTGATTGTGGCAGTGTTGCACCCTACATGTAAATCATAATTAATCAATCTCCTCTTTTGTTAACTATTTAGGTTCCACAATTTTTCCTTAAGATAAACTCCTAGAAGTGGAGTTGTCAGTGTTAAGAGTTTTGATGCATATTCCCAAGTTCCTGAGAGTAGGACTCTGTTCCCGCCATCCACTTCGGAAGCCTTGTTTCACCAGCTTCTAGCCTACACAGAGAATTGCCGTTTAATCAAACAGTGTGGCCAATTGAATTAATAGAGCCATCCTACCTCACTGCATTTTAGTTTGAATTTCTCAGATAACTAGTGTGGTAGAACTTTCAAAGAATGTTTATGCTAACACTTATTCTTTTGTAAACTGCCTATGTCCTTTGTTAATTTTTTATTATTAATTTCTTTTTTAAAAAATCAGCTTTACCAAGATATGCCTGACATGTAAAATTGTTAGATATTTAAAGTATTCATCATGGAGATTTGATACACACATACAGTGTGAAAGGATTTGCCTCACCTAGTTCATGAACACATCCATCACCTCACATGGTTATCTCTTCTTTGCTGTTTTGGTGAGAACATTAAAATCTACTCTCTTAGCAAACTTCTATTGTACAATGCAGTGTTACCAGCTTCAATAAAGTGACACAGTCACCATGCTTTACAGTACATCCTCAGAACTTAGTCATATAGCAGAAAGCTTGTCACATTTACCAGCCTCTCCCCATTGATGATTTCTTTAAGTGGTAGTAGTGGTTTATTTTTTTTTAAAGAAGAAAAATGAATGTTTCTCTTATGATACGAGTTGCTTTCACATCACATTGTATCACTGGGAATCAGCATGACCACCTATTCTAGAACATCCTTGTAATAAGCAAAACTTACAGTAAGCAAATAATGTGCCCTTTTATAGGCAAGAAAAATTCTCTACATTAAATTTGAGAGTTTCCATCCACTACTTAGCTTGTTTGATAGAAATCATTAGCTCAATGAACGTGAGTTCCTGTTGTCCCTAAATGTCAGTTTGTCATGGATTCTTTCCAATGTATTCAGGTAATAATATATTAATATTATTTAATTACCTTACCTTTAGATATTTAGATATTAGATATTATGTACTCACAAAACTTTGGTTATGATTATTAATTTTTATAATATCTCAGATAAGATAGTAAGCAGTTCATAGCTATTTCTTTTTTGTTTTATTACTGATTTCCATGAGCTGATTATTAAGCATGGGGACCACTGGGCATGTATATGCTAATATATCTTCCCCCATTTTTCATGTATCTGTTTTTAATAGTACAATCTATCATTCCTTCCCCTTTCTTTCATACATCAAAAAGCTCTCCCACACCAGGATTCCAGGATCCTTTCTCAGCCATGAGGCGCTGTATCCACGCTTCCTCTAAGAAGCTGAAGAGTGCATCTGTTCCTCAGGGCGGAGAACGGCATAAAGTTCCTCCCTTCACGTGTGCCAGTGGTTTAAACTTGGTTTTCTGAGTGCCCAGCAAGCTTCCCAATGGGAAAAACTGGTCTGCCCTAAGTAGCCTCCCGTGGTTTTGCAAAGCTCTCCGAGGAGTATTTTACAGTGATTTTGCCTCTTGTTTTCTCAATACAACTAACAGAATATTCTAACGTGTATTACCTCATTTAACGTTAAGAGTTTTGATGCATGTTTCCAGAAAGAGCATCCCAGAAAAGTATTGTTAACTTTCATTTTACAGCTGAGGAGCCTGAGGCTGACAGCAGTTACTGACCTGCCTTCAGCACAGAGATGTCAGAGCCGGGACCCAGAACCAAGAGGTCTAATTCCTGCCTCTGTTTCTAATCGCTGTGCCCCACAGTCCTCTGCAAACAGAACTTAGCTATTGTGTCAACATCATGTCAAAGGGAAAACCGGAGCCTCCAGTCCCTGATGCAGCCAGGGTAGGGAGTGAAGACCCCCGCTTAGGCCCCGCTCCCTGCTCCCCAGTAGGACATCACAACAGTAAGAATGGGACGTCAGAGGCACACGAGGCCCTAGGTGAATGCCACACGCTCACAGCTACCACTCACATGGGGAAGCAGTGAGCCATCCTCCTTGGTCCCACACTGCAGCTGCGTCTGCATGTGTAAAACAGCAGCCACGTGGCCCAGGAGCTTCCTGCGGGTCGGCGCCGAGTGAGCTCCCTCCACGCATTTACTCACTGCTTCCCCCAGCAGCAGGAGGTTCTGGCATCTTCATTTTACACAGGAGAACACCTAGGTCTAGCAGGCCCAGTAATCCCACAGCTGGTAGCCACAGGGTGGTCCAGCCCAGTGGGGTCGGCTGAGGCAAGGCTGAACGGGGCACATTTTTCTGAGGGCAGAATGTTGGGCCGTGAGCCTAACCTCCCTGAGCCCCAGTTTCTTCACCCTCCAGGGCTTTTCTGACACATCTGATTGTGAGGATTAAGTACAAAATACACGTGGGAAGGTACCCAGTAAACAGCAGCAGCTTTTTTTTTTTTTTGAGATAGTAGCCTCAAAACACAACTTGGAGAAGTGGCCCCAGCCTTCTCCTTGGCTCCCGGGGGAGGCAGGCCTGACAGTGCCTCCTGTCCTGTTTGGGGTATCTGGAGGTGCTCTCTTGCAGGTGTGCTGGTGTTGGAGAGAGAAAGGATGGTCTAGGAGTTCTTCAGAGCACTCTTATAATGCTCTTGAGAAAGATGTTACACCTGAGGGTGGAGGCAGACGTTGCAAAAGGAGAGAAAACTCCAGTTTTGCCTTCTCCCTTCCATTGTCTTAATGCCTGTAAAAGAGTGACTTAGGGGAAAAATCATCCCTCTTTCCTGAAGCTCCTTGCCTCATCTGTAAAATGGAGCAGATGATGTCTCACCTGGAGATATCTTACAAGAGAGCAGGGAGAGGCCTGGCAGCCTCCCCTCCCCTGAGCTTCCAGCAGGGTGGCTGTAGCCCCTCTCTCACTTGGCTCCCAAACACCTCTCTTCTCTTAAGCAAGGCTCCCTAGAGATGCAGGCCTTGGCTGCCTCTTGGACCAGCCCGGCTCCCAGGTCCCTTTCGACTCTATGATTCTTTGGTCTTACGCCTCAGTGAGGAGGGCTGCTCTAAACTTGGAGGACAGGAAAAGCTCAAAGGATAGATATCTTCACCTTTGGAAGGCAGTCACAACTCTAAGGGCAAGAGCACCACAGTGCATCCATCTGTTTGCCCAACACGGAAAACCACTGTCTTACTGACCTTACCTTCAACAGCTTCTGGTATTTTATGAGTCTCTGGCTTGGTCCTCTAAGGTACTTAAAAAGAGGGAGATTGTGATCCAACTGGCGCTGGCATACCTTTAAAAAACAAGGAGGAACAACATAAAACACAACACACGGGAAACAAAAGTGGCGGCATTTGAATACAAGGAATGAACCAGGCTGTTCACGGACACGAGGGGCAGCTGTGTTGACCTGTTTTGTACTGTTGCTGAGCTGTTCGGTCCTTCAGGAACTGCATGGGAAGTGAAGGAAAGGGGAAAGGGGACAACCTGGCTAGTCTTCTTATAGGCAACTGGGGAAGCAGTGCCATCCATTTCTTTTAGCAAGGAAGTCTACTGGCACACAGTGGGGCATCTCAGAGGCTTCAGGAGAGGAGGCAGCCTGTGTTTGAGTCTGGGTGTGGTAGGTTTATTTAGGTCATGTTGAACCTGGAGGGTACATGATGGCTCACTGACATCATTCCCGGGAGCACCAATGTCTATCCTTTTGGACTTAATTCCATTTTTAAAACATATCTTAGAAGAGGACTCTAGTTTTCTCACCAGGCTACATGGGTTCCTCACAGACCTGTCCCACAGAGACCCAGGGCAGCACTGAAACTTCCAATGTGCAATCTCAAAATAGGAGAAACTTTTGATAAACAAACATAAATCCCGATGCCAAATTCCTCAGCTGAGCTCACACTCCTGATATCTTTAAAAACTTGACGCACAGAAACATTGCGTGGAGAAAACAATTCGTGGGAGACGTAATCTCAACGTTACCCCAAAGTAGGCGCAGTCTTGACATTCTTGCCAGATTGCCCTAGCTCGGGGCAAATTCTTATGGTATTTAAAATATATCTGAAGATCTTCTTTCTGAATGGGAAAAGATTAGAACTAATTAATCAGGTGATATTTTTCAGTAAGTGCATAAAATAATATAGCTTATTCGCTCATTCAACAAGCCTGAGGTTTTTTATTACTGTCTTTTTACATTTTATTTTGTTTTTCTACCACCATTTATCCCCCCAACCCCTCTTCCACCTCCTCCCACCCCTCCCTGCCCCCGCAAGCACAGTCACCACACTGCTGTCCGTGTCTGTGACTTCTTTCTCATTTTTTTGCTCAACTCAATCCCTCCATCCCCCACAGCCTCCACCTCACCCCAAGCTGTCAGCCTGCTCTCCATCTATGAGTCTGTCTCTGTTTTGCTTGTTAGTTCAGTTTGTTCATTAGATTCCACATATGAGTGAAATCATATGATACTTGTCTTTCTCTGACTGATTTATTTGACATGGCATAATGTTCTCCAGGTCCTTCCACGCTGCCACAAAGGGTAACATTTTCATTTTTACAGCAGAGTAGTATTCCACTGTGTAAATGTCCCATAGTTTTTTTATTCACTCATCTACCGATGGACATTTGGACTGCTTCCAAATCTTGGCTATTGTAGATAACGCTGCAGGGAACATAGGGGTGCATATATTTTTTCGAATTAGTGTTTCAGGTTTCTTCAGATAAATTTCCCAAAGTGTAATCACTAGGTCACAAGGCAATTCCATTTTTAATTTTTCGAGGTAGCGCCACACTGCTTTCATAGTGGCTGCACTGACCTACATTCCCACCAACAGGGCATGAGGATTACCCTTTGTCTACATCCTCACCAACACTTGTTCGCTGCTTATTGATGATGGCCATTCTGGCAGGTGTGAGGTGATATCTCATTGTGGTTTTAATTTGCACCTCTCTGATGACTAGTGACATTGGGCATCTTCTCATATGTCTATTGGCCATTTGTATGTCCTCTTTGGAGAAGTGTCTATTCAGGTCCTTTGCCCACTTTTAAATTGGATTGTTTATTTTTGGGGGGTTGTTGTATTCTTGTTTTCATTTGTTTCAATGTACTTTTGACTTCTTCCTTGATCTCCTTGTTAACCCATTCCTTATTTAACAGCATGTTATTTAACTTCCCAGTGTTTTACAGTTGTCTTCTTCTGACTGATTTCTAGTTTCATAGCATTGTGGTCAGAGAAGATGCTTATATGATTTCAATCTTCTTAAATTTATTGAGTCTTGTTTTATGTCCTAACATGTGGTCTATCCTAGAAAATGTTCTATGTGGCCTTGAAAAGAATGTATATTCTGCTGCTTTGGGATGAAATGCATGGATATCAATTAAATCCATTTCTTTGGGTGTATCATTTAAAGCCACCATCTCTTTGTTGATTTTCTCTCTGGAAGATCTCTCCATTGATGTCAATGGGGTGTTAAAATACTAGGACTCTAATACTGTCAAACTCTCTCTTTATATCCATCAAGATTTGCTTTACATATTTAGATGCTCCCATGTTGGGTGCATAAATGTTTGCAAGGATTACATCCTCATATTGAATTACTCTCTTTATCATTATGTAGGATTTTTCTTTGTCTCTTACTATACCCTTGGTTTTAAAGTCTATTTTGTCAACGATAAGTATTGTTACCCCAGCTTTTTCTTCCTTTCCATTTGCATGAAATATCTTTTTTCATCTCTTTACTTTTAGTCTGTGTGTATCTTTTGTTCTGAGGTGGGTCTCTTGGAGGCAGCATATAAATAGGTCTTGTTTTCTTATCCATTCAGCCACCTTATGCTTTTGATTGGAGCATTTAAGTCATTTACATTTAAAGCGATTATCAATAGGTACATATTTATTGTTGTTTTATATTTTTAACTATGTTCCTCTGTTTCCCCTAGTCCTCTGCAGCCTCTTCCTCCTTTAAGCGGGCCCTTTAACATTTCTTGTAAGACTGGTTTGGTGGTAACAAACTCCCTTAGCTTTTTTCTTGTCTGGGAAGCTCTTTACTTCTCTTTCAATTTAAAATGCTAACCTTGTTAGGTAAAGTAGCCTTGGTTGTATGTCCTTTCTTTTCATACTTTAAATATTTCATGCCAATCTCTTCTGGCCTGAAATGTTTCTGTTGAGAAATTAACTGACAGTCTTATGGGAGCTCCCTTTTAGGTAACCAATTGCCTTTTTCTTGTGGCTTTTATGATTCTCTCTTTGTCTTTAATCTTTCCCATCTTTAATTGTGATGTGTCCTGGTGTGGGCCTCTTTGGGTCTATCTTGTTCAGGACTCTCTGTGCTTCCCAGACATGCATGTCTTTTTGCTTCCCCAGGTTAGGAAATTTTTCCGTCATTATTTCTTCAAATAGGTTCTTGATCCCTTGCTCTCTCTCTTTTCTTTCTGGTACCCCTATGATGCCAAGGTTGTTATGCTTCATATTGTCCGAAAGGTACCTTAAACTATTCTCACTTTTTTTTTAAATCCATTTTTCTTTTTGTTGTTCTGATTGGGTGTTTTTTCCTACCTTGTTTCCCAAATCACTGACTCAGTTCTCTGTTTCATCCAACATAATGTGTGTTCCTTCCAGTGTATTCTTTATTGCAGATATTGTATTCTTTATTTCTGACTGGGTCTTTCTTATGGTTTCTATGCCCTTTTTCATGCTGTTGAGTCTCTTATAATCATTACTTTGAACTCTATTATCTGATAAATTGCTTGCCTCCATTTCATGTAGCTCTTCTTCTGGAAAATGTTCTTTCACTTGGGGTTTGCTTCTTTGCTCCCCATTTTGCTCGTCTCTTTGTGTTTGTTCCTATGTATTAGGTAGATCTGCTATGACTCCCAGTCACAGTAGGATGGCCTTAGGTATCATGTGAAATCCAGTGGCACAGTCTCCCTGATCACCTGTGATGGGTGCTCCAGGGATGTTCCTTGTGTGGGTTATGTGAGCCCTCCTGTTGTAATTGAGTCTTGATTGCTATTGTCCCGTTCATTTGTGAGATCACCCCTCAGGCTGGCTGATTGTGAGGCTAAACCCCCAACATAGTGTGCAGGTGCTGACCACACAAAGAGGTATTCACCTTGGCAGGGTTTAGTGCCTGTCAAGATCTGCATGTGGATTGCTACTTGTGAACCCTACTGGATTCTGCTGTGTTGTTCTGTGAAGATATACACTGAATGTACTGGTTCTGGGCCTCTTCAGAGGGACTCTGGTTCAGGCCTTCATCAGAGGCTGCCTGTGACTGGTCCTGGGCAACCTGCTTTGAGCGATCAGAGATCCATAGCTGTGGCTCCCTCTGTTGGGCCTAGATGCTTGTGAAAATGGCCAAGCTGTGCACCAAGGCTTGCTTTTACCAGCACTGAGCCAGGAGGCAGGTCAGCCGAAGCCTCTAAACCCCCAGAGATCCACCTGCATTGGCAGGCTGCCTATTAGGCTTAGCATTGAAAGAGCCTCTGGCTGTACTCTTCAGCATGGCATAAGCTCCACAGAGTGGGGCAAAAGGAACTCCAGTGGACAGGGCTATTGCTTCCCCCGAGGCTGATGTCACATGGAAGGCAAGTGCTCTGCCCGAGATAGATGGCTTCTGTAGTAGGGGAATGACTGAGCACAGGAATCCTGGCAGCTGACCATTCAGCTCTCTCCCCAGAGCCACCAACTCCAGACTCTCCTTATGGGTCTCCTCAGAGTTCGCTCTGCCCTCCCTCCACCAGAGCCCAGGGTGAGTGGCTACAAATGAAATTTTGTATGTTGGCCCTTAAGAGGGTGGCTGTGTCTCTAGCTGTATCTTTCTGGTGGACAGAAACCCTGCTGCTTTTCACAGGCAGTTTTACGTGGTTGCCTTTCCTGGTTCTGGTACTCTAGGCTAGGGATCCAAGCTTGGGGTTTAGACCCCACACTTCTCATGGAGAATCCTCCACAGCTGAGATACCCTTCTAGAACTTTAGTTGCTGCCCACGAGAGCCCAGCCAGCCTCCTCGTGCCACCTCACTTTCTATCAGTCTTGAAGTGGCTTCTTCTCTAAGTGCTTGTTTATAAGGCTTCTCTACAGCTAATCTTCAGTTGGTTATTCAGAATTATTTTTCTATGATTTAGTTGTAATTCCAGTTTGGTCCTAGGAGGAGATCAATGTAACTTCCACCTAATCTGCTGCCATCTTGGATCCCAAGCCTGAATTTTTCAGTGGGTATGAAACTGGGGATGCTCAATCAATGACCTAATGTTGGAGTGAGCATGTGATGAGGCAGCAGAAAGGGGGCTATAAACAACCATAAGTACTAAATACAGGTCTGAACAAAGTGCTTTGGGAGCAATTACAATACCTGGGTAAATAAGTAAGTAAACTCGTGAACAGGAGTCGGTTTTGATCTGTATTATTCCTCCTCTGTTCTTCACCCAGGATACCAACATTTCCTTGAAACAGTTATTTTCTCCCCAAATAGTTGTTTACTGAGTGCTAAAACTAACACCCTCTCTTTATTACCGTCATCATTATGCCAATTCTAGGGGGGGTAAAAAACCTAAGAAACAATAGATAGAAACACCACAGAAGGAAAATGTGGCAGTTTGAACAAAACTACACAGATATAAATCAAGTGGGCAAGCCCCAGAGTGGCAAGCTTTGCGTGAGATATCACTTTCAATCTGCAGCACAAGATTCTGAGAAGAAAAAGATCCATGACTATCTCAGAGCTAGAGATCAATAGCAATTCCAAGGGCTTGTGCCACCTTGAGACCATGAGAAGAGATACACATCTGCCAACATCCCAGATAGAAAGGATACCCTGAGCCAATGACGTCAGCTGCAGCTTCATCCACTCCATCAGAAAAACCTGGTCCACAGATGTTCTGCTTGCCACAGAGCCCATGCTGCTCTGGCAGAGAAGCCCATGTATCATGTCCTTTCAGATTTCTGTGCCCCTACCTTTCCACTAAAAGCCAATTCTTGATGTCCTTCATGTGGACATGAGTTATCCCCTTACAGCTTCAACTCTGTTCTACTTCTAAACACACTGCTGCAGAGAATGAGTTCTACTTCTGGATCTCTTCCCCTATCCTGATGGACTGAAAGTGGTCATGTTGCTATAAGAACTATAGCGACTCTGTCTTGTGCTACGCTCTCTAGAAAAAAATTGTGCACACACACACACACACACACACACACACACATTTAGAAAGAGAGGTAGCCCTTGAGAAATGTGGTGCATACTAGTTAAAGAACTAGAATAATAAAAAAAATTCAAAGCTTAACTGTAACACCTTCACTATGCATTCACTTAAAAACTCTCTATTGAGTAATTGTGATAATGCTGACACTATTCTGAGTGCGTTTGTTACACTTGGTGGCTCCCTTAGCATAGTAGTCTAGACATGGGAAACATTTCCGCCATCCTGAAGGCCAGGCTTATAAAACATTACAAATTGATTAAGTCATCTCTTCCACAAATAGTCTGTCAGAGCACAAAGACATTGGTCTTTTGCTCCTAAAAGAATTCAAGGTTTCAATGCTTTCAGCATTCACCACCACAAGATGCTCAGTAGCTGAAGGAGACTTTGGAGATCCAGCTTCCCACCCGGTGAAATGTCCTTAACAGCCATCACCTTTCCCCAGACTCTCCCAGTAACAGAGATGGACCTGGTTCTCTTAGTGGATGCCAAGCCAACACCTGTGTTCCTGAAACCTTCACTGTTTGGTTACATGTCCGCCCTTTGAGCAACACAGAACATTAGAGGCCTTCAAGTACCGAAACACAACTACTGACCTCCACTTGCTCTTCAGCCCAAAATTCCTTAGAGAAAGGATATGCACTAACCAGTAGCTTATGAAAGTGCCCATTTTCCCTTACCTCCTTATAGATCAGGAGGCTAAAAAAATTGCTACCAAAAACTCATTCACATAGGGAGACACAATTGCTTATGAATTAAGACTGTGGGCTCTGGTAGTGGATGGTCCATGTTCAGTTCTTGGCTTTGTCCATTACAAACTACATGGCCCAAGGCAGTTATTTAACCTTCCTCCACCTCAGTTTTCTCGTTTGTTGAGTGGGCTCACAACAGCAGCCATCTCCTGTGCTTGTTGTGAGATTAAATGAGATGATACATAGAAACCCCTCAACAAATACCTGATCCAGTCAGAGTACCCAACAAGTGGCAGCTATTGTCCCAGCACCTTTTACTTTGTAGAACCCTTCCGCATGCACTATTTTCTGCGACGCCCACAACAGCTTTACCTATTGGTACTATTAAACCTGTTGTATGGGGCAGGGAAGTGAGACTCCAGGGCTAAGTGACTTTGTTGAGGTCACGTGGACAGCAGCTTGACTTAGACGAGAAGTTCTCTTTCCTGAGTTCCAGCCCAGCGTTCTTTTCATTGAGCAAATGAAACCACAAGTGAACCACTGACAAAATGTGATTCTATACAGAGCTTGGTCTCTGGGGCAGAATCTCCTTGGGTGCTCTGGGTGACAGAGTCTGATGAAAACATTTGGCCAGAGCAGTAGTTCAAAATTCACATCGATGATTAGTGGAATTCTGCAAAAACTATAGAGAAAAGCTAAACTGCTGTAGGAAATAAAAGATGATAGGCCAGTCTTACTAGCTAACAAATACAAGTCTTTGCACAGCAGCAGCCAATTCCCTCAAGGATTCTCAAAGATGAGATAACTGTGGCATTGAGATAAGAATTTATTACCTGTATGTTTTCTCCAACACCATGAACCATACAGGATTATATGCAGAGTCTGTGGTCTGGATTAATGATTTCTAAGGTGTCCCCCAACGTGGGGAACTATTAAAAGCTTTGTATAACTGTAGGAGAGCAATTCTTCTAAGAAAAGATGTTTAGTTAGCAATTCCCTGACCATTTCCTCATACTTGGACAATGTTTATTTGTTGTATGTATTTTTCCCCACAGGAATTTGGTCCTTTTCTCATTAAAACATTTAAATGTCTTTGCAATAATGACATAAGCATTTACAAAATATTTCTCAACTCTAAAACTAGATTTCACATTGGTGGTTTGATGAGCGCAAAATTTGAAAGTAATGTAAGACATTAATAATACTGTAAAAATAATTTAAAAAGGATGTTAACCAGATTGAACACGAAATAGTTATTAGCGTACTAAAAAAACAACCCTACGTTGGGGCTGTGTTTGGAAAGCCCACCCGTGGCCATGGAAGGGACCTTCTAAGCTTTTGAGGGTTGAAAGCTCTGGTTTTTCACTACGTCAGACACCTTGAAGCCTGGGTATTTTTATTTGCTTGCTTTCAGTTTATCACAAGTACTGCTCTTAAACTTATCAGCCATAATTTGGGTTTAAAAATTTGTTAAAAACTTTAGAAGTTGTTTGATCTGTTGTCTCAGGCTCACAAAAAGTAAAACGAGGAAGAGAATGAAAAGGAGGGCTAGCTGGGAAGGAGGGAAAAAATGGGAATGGTTCATGACGTAGAGGGCACCAGGGTCACCTGCGCAGTCCTCCTACAGGGAGGCGATCCCTGGACAGGGAATGGCGAGTACATCTCCCTGTGCCAGCTCCCAGAGAGCACGACCAGCTCAAACAGCCTGTTCATTGCCCTAAGCAGGGGTGGAGACACCGTGAGAGGGAAGAGAGCTGTGCAGGGAAGGGAAGGCAGTCAGAGGAATATTGTTTGTTGTAGGATAGGAAATTCACAAATTGGACACTAAACATCAGAGAGGTTGTAGATTTAATATTTTCCAATTACCCTCTATGCTGTACAAAATAACATGGAAGTAAACACATTTTCAGTTTAACATCAGTCCTCCTCTTGAGAGTATCAATATAACGAGTGAGGAATGTAAGTGTCATTCTGGTTCGAAAAGAGTTAGGTTAGTCATTCAGAGTCATTCAGGATCACCTGCTTTGGGTTGCCTGGGGCGGTGGGGAGGACAGTCTCTCACTTCTCCGGGCTTTGCAGGAAGCCCGGCTTATAAGTGGCTCCCATCGATCCTGAGCTCAAACTGGACGCATCTCACACTTTACGTGAAGTACTGCAAAGGACGCCTGCCTTGCACTCAAAAGGCAGGCGTTTTCAGACCACTGGCATTTCCATCAGCCCTTGTAACTCACACAGGAAGTTGAGGGCTGACTGAATCTCACGGTTATTTTGATTTACTGGGGACGCAGACTTACTCTCTTGAGGAAGGAACGTGCCAGAAGTTCAGGATTCTCGGTGCACTGTTCCAGTTCTTTCAGAAAAGTCCTAGGGAAAGACGGTATAATAATGCGTGATAATCACTTCCACACGTGTTAAATATTAAAAAAAAATAAAATCAGCCCTGACTGGTGTGGCTCAGTTGGTTGGGTGTCATCCTGCAAAGTGAAAGTTTGCCGGTTCAATTCCTGGTCAGAGCACATGCCTGGGGTGTGGGTTCAATCCCTGGTCAGGACGTGCACGAGAGGCAACCGGTTGATGTTTCTCTCCCTCTTTCTCTCTGCCTTCCTCTCTCTCTAAAAATAAATAAATACAATCTTAAAAAAAATAAAGTAAAATCACATAAGGTCTTCAGAGGTGCCTAGAACAATGTAGTTTTCAGGCTTTATTGCTCTTGACTCATCTTCAACATGCTGATTTGGAAGAAAAGTATTCTGGGACATTACTAAGATTCCCAGAAACCATCTACAGCTGTTCTGATCATTCTAGGCACTAGCCTTTGACAGACTAGATACACTGATGCTTCCTGCTCCCTGCCAATAATGTTAATAAGAACTGCTGTTGCTGCTGCTGCTGCTGCTGCTTATCCCTGAGAGTTTACTATAAGCCAGGCGTGAGCTAAGTGATCACAAACAATACCTCATCTAGTCCTCCACCAAAACTTGCAAGATAAGGTTTCATCAACCTGAGGTTCAAAGAGGCTGCACAATTTCCCCAGGGAAAGTTGCAGAAATAAGATTTCCACTTCAGTTTTGACAACAGACCAAGAGACTTGAGATGTGGTTAGGAATCAACCTAGGCTCTTTTCCCTTCTGTCAATTAGATGTGTGCTTTGGGGGTCATTCTAGTGAGTAAAGTGACTGAACAAGCTGAGGTGTCCTCATCTGTGAAATGAGAGAGTTGGAAGATGATTTCCCAAGTCCCTTCATCCCCTACTTCTTTAGAACTCAACATCCAAGCTGCCCTGGGCTAAACAGGCAACTTGTTTGACCAGTTAGCATTTTTTACGCCCCAGCTCCCAGCGCTGCCCTGTGATAATAGGTATGTGAAGGAGTGTCTTGGTCATCGTTGTATTCCCCAAGCGGAACACAGAGCCTGACCCTGAACAGGTGCTCAGCAAACACTGGTGCGTGAATAGATGAACAAGAAAAGACCACACCAATGAACACCACCCTGGGGCCGGCACCTTGCACATGTTCCGTGAATGTCTCTCCCTTCTTCCCCAGGCATCTGTGGCACTTCTCCCTCCTTCGTGTCCCATCCCATCTGCTGACTCTGGACTAGTTGCTCAAGCCTAAAAATATCTAAGCACTCTCATCACCAAATTCCATCAGTCTGATTTCCAACCTTCTCTTACTTTCCATTTTTCCTGATAATGTGAAATATTATATACCTGTTGTGAAATTCATAAAGTTCTCTAATATTCCCAAAGAGAAAATCCTTGTTATTCTGAAGAACGTCTGGAATCAGATGCTTCAGCCAAATAAAATCCATTGGAGTGATATATCCCTGCAGAGATGGAAACAAGGCAGGCTTTGCAGATAGGAACTTGTAAGACATGATCTGAATTAAAACTTTAACAAAATAATCAGAGAATGTGGTTTCCTGAAAGCCATTTCCTGAAAGCCATTCCATCAAGTTCCTTTGATATTATTTTCCTCATCTGTCCATCTTCAGAAGAAGATGGTTTATTGGTAATGATAATAAAATGGTGTTTTTATAGGAAGAACAAACATATTTTTAAAGTGATTATGCTATGCAACTCAAGTGTTAAAGGAAAAACTTACCCATCATTTCATGACCTGTTGTAAGTACCATTGT
>VMDR010006899.1:0-43137 GCA_007922815.1 Macrotus californicus | reverse complement strand
GGGCTAGAAGGAGAGGCCTAAATAAAGCCTAGCAAAGGGGGGGGGGAGGGAGAAAGAGGTTTAATTTACTAATCCACAAAAGCAGTGCGTAGGACAGAGAGGGCGGGGACGGGGGAGGGGGGGCAGGATTGTGAAACACGGGGAAACTTAGATGCTGCCTAGGCAGTTCCAGTTTGTAGACCGGGCCTGACATTTAAGGGACGTATTCAGATATCAGTCACAGGAAAAAAAGCTCTATCTCCTTAGCGAAGGGTTTTGCTCACTCTTTGAGATCTTTGAAGCTTTTCTAGGGCTTGCTAGAGCTCCCTAAACTCCTTCATTGCCATACCCATTCAACTAAGCACAGTAAATTTTAGGCTACCAATTTGCGAAGTTCAAGCCTTTTTTTAAAAAAAAAAAGTGTAAGCATTAAATAATTGTTTTGTTTGCTGAGGTATCATTCAATAAGTTTTCACTTTCTTTTAAAAAAAAGACCAGAGACTTGGCTTCTTGAGGGTTAATTACTCCCAGGGTCCTGGGGTGTCTGGAGGCAAAGTGGAGAAAATGGCAGATGGAGAACAACTAAGCTGACAGCCCAGAGGGCTGCCTCCCCCCACCCAATGCACAAAACAGGCTGATTGCCTTCGATTTTGTGGCTCCCAAATTACCAGTTACATCTCAGGTGGGCAGGCCAGAGAGGAGGCTAGGAAGGCCCTTAGTGGCAAGTCCTAAGTGGCAGGCGGTTGTTCCTTCATCTTTTGACTTCTGGTTACTGGTTTATGTTAGAAAAATAGCCCTGGCTGGTGTGACTCAGTGGATTGAGTGCCGGCCTGCGAACCAAAGGGTCAACAGCTCGATTCCCAGTCAGGGCACATGCCTGTGTCCCCAGTAGGGGGCGCTTGAGAGGCAACCACGCATTGATGTGTCTCTCCCCCTCTTTCTCCATCCCTTCTCCTCTCTAAAATAAATAAATAAAACCTTGAAGAAAGAAAGAAAAATACTCATGCCTCAGGTCAGACTCTGATACTCTGATGTGCAATGCTGGCACCTGTGCTTTGCAATTTTCTGTCCCTGCCTGCCTGTCCCAGGCCCCAACCCCATCATCCCTCAGGGCTGGCTGCCTCCATCCCTGGAAATCCGAGTATGTCCCCATGGCAGGGGACCCACACATGGCTCCTTTCCCTCCTTTCGGGTGTGGCCCTGCCCCAGCTGGCTTTCTGGAACTGTCCCAGCTGGTGCTACCTTGGTCCCTCCCAAGCCCCCGGTTCTCTAGCTCCCAAGGGAAGAGTAGCCCTCAAGGTGGGGGCTGTGGACTGGGGCCTGAAAAACCCTCTCAATGGTCCCCATTTCTCCCAGCTCCTGACACCGACTGCTCCAACAGGGCCTCCCCTTGCCCTCCCTGTCTGTCCTCAGCTTCTCTCCACGGTGGGAAGTGAGAGCCAGGTGGGAGGGAGTGCCTGGCCTCAAGTCAGGAAAGCTGTGGGTGAGAGGAAGGGTAAGAGTTCATTGTTCTTTATCGTAAATCCCGCTTTTTCCACCCAGCGCAGCCATGGAGCTCTGCAGAGCATCTCTCACTACCCTCCCTCCTCTTCCCTCAGCGTCCTGCTGGGGAGCAGGGGCTCGGGGTCAGAAGGTCAAACTGGTTCTAGAGCAGGTTGCTTCGCCTCTAACCCTCAGTGTCTTCATCTGTAAGGTGGAAAAAGCAATGGTTACGCCCAACCTCATCGTGTTGTGGGGAATTAAAGCAGGTAGAGCAAATAAAGGGTGTTATCCCGGGCCTGGCCCATGGGGGGCGCTCTCGGTTAGCGTCTGTTTATTATTCTTTCCTAGTCTCTCTTGTTTCTTTCACAGGGTGCTCAGGGTTCAAGAGCAGGGAGCAGAAAGTTTTTTTTCTCCCCCGTAAGAGTTGAGCTATCCCCTCCACTAGCCGTTTTAGGTCCAGGGCCTCTGCCAGAGCCAGCAACACAGAGCCCGCTTCATCTTTGCTACAAGCCAAGTGAAGGACACTGATGGATGGGAGAGGGTTGACCTGGTTAAGACCAGGAGAGAGCCTGAGAAGGAGTCTTTGAACATCTCCTCTCCAGAATTGCTTAATTTCCTCTTAAATTCCTTTTGAACGCTAAACATTTACTGAGCATCTTTTTGGTTCCAGGTACTTTACATATGTCATGTCATATAATCCTCCCCACATGTCTGGGCAATGAAATATTATTCCTACCATTTTATGGATGGGGAACCCAAGTTCCGAGAGGTTATGTACCTCATTTGAGGTCACATGGGTTCAGGCCGGTCTGGCTCAAGCCGGATTCTTTTATTATACCAGGTTGCCTGAGAGCCAAGGCTCTGCCCAGCGCCACCCACTTGCTCAGGAGGGGATTTCTGGCTCACCCTTCAGTTCCGGTCCTCCTTATACTGCCCCCCTTTGGAAGGCGCAGGCAGTGCAGTTCCTCCGGCATCTCTAATCCGGCCCTGACCCCTATTTGGGTCACTGTTACCCATCTCTTCTGTGCCCCTCGACAGCAACCTGCTTCTGTCTCATTGGCACTTGCCTGCCAGGGCATGGTTGAAAGGCATACACACACAGCGGATGATGGGTGACAGGTTGGGTTATTTTATTACGATGATTATTTTATCTAGAAAGCTATATGGGAAGACTAATTATTTATCTGTGCTTAGCCCCTTGACATTTGGATGAGGCAGAGCAAGGAGGGAACTTACTTTAGCAGGGAAAAGTCACCTTTGACACGCCCTTGGAGAGGACCCCCCTCATCCCTCTGACTGATGGGGCTGAGCCTGCGGGGCCCTCTGACAAGCAGCAGGACCCCCTTGTCCTTCACAGGCACTCGGCCCCTTCCCTCTATCCTTATTCCACTGCCTGTCCCATCCTTGGCCCAATCTCCTCCTACGGAGGCTGGATGTGAGTCCCTTCCCGTCCCACCACAACCCCTGGCTGGCTCCCTCTGAGGAAACAAAACCAAGCCAAGCATCCCACACAAACCTCAAACCCAGCCTTGGTTTGTTCTTGGTCCCAATCAAATGTCATCCAGAAGGTGTGGGATAGAAGGGGCGGGGGAAGCTGAGGCCACCCAGGGGGAGGGGAGCAGGGCCCACACTGAGGGCCCCAGGGCTCCTTCATCCTCCCCTAGCTTCCGAGGACCTGTCTTTGTGATCATTTTGTGTAGCTTTAGAACAGACATGAAAGAACCAGGGGTGGCACAGCTGCACATGGTGGGGCATAGCAGAGCAGAGCCTGATGGGACTTCACCTATGGGCTGGGCCACACCCCTCAGGTAGGAGGGAGGGGGGCCTGTTGGGCCACATGCATTCATTAGAACAGGAGCAGCACCTGCACTTGGGTAGTGCTAGAACAAGCCACCTAGACAACCAGAAGGTGGGAACCAGAGGAGAAAAAATTCTCATGAGAAGTAATGGAAACATTTCAACTAAGAGTCAGAAAGAGAAAGGGAGAAGGTAGCAAATGGGCCTATGACAGCCCTCTCCCTTAGTGTCTTTTCCCAGTACCGACTGATATTTCTATGTATGCAGGTACCACGGGGCCAGAATTTTTATGCCCAGGTCCAACTCTCTTAGGACCTAATTGCAGGCCAGGAGTACTATGCAGGGTCTGGGGGTGGGGTGGAGTCTGTGCTTCTCAAACTTTTTATTTGCCACATAATCCCCTTGGCTTGTTGGGGGATGGGGAACCTAATCTTCCCCATAGGGACCCTTAATGCAGGGGCGCCCAGGAGTCTGCGGTTTCACAAGCACCCCAGGTGTTCTGGATGCAGGTGGCTTAAGTCCCCGAGGAGACACACTAGTGTAGAGCTTGTTCAGGGAGGACCGAAAAGGGGAGCCTGTGGCAGGCATTTGCAGGTGGTTGATCTTCTCTTATGAGTGTGGACGTGGGGGTGCTGAAAGGGTCTCAGCAGAGAACTGTCCTGAACAAGGAGCCCCGTGATTCTCACTAGGGACAACTTAACCTCCCCAGGAGGCATTTGACAATGCTTAAACATTTGAAAGTCACAATTGGGAAAGGAGGATGTTTCCGGCATCCAGTGGGTACATGCCAGAGATGCTGCTAAACATCCTACAGTGCACAGGACGGCTTCCGCTTCCCCTTATCCACCCCCTCACACACAACGAATTATCTTGCCCCAAATGTAAAAAGTGCAGAGGTAGAGAATCCCAGAGTCAGCTAATTCCTTATCCCCAAGGTCTTGGACAGTACTTGCCCTGCATGGCATCTGCTATGCAGCAATGTTACATGGGAGATGCTAAAATCATTGTATCATTTATGTCATTGACAAGATAAGCACAGCCAGGTGGGCATTTGCATCTTTCCCTGCCCACCCATTTCTTCTCAGACAGGTCTGGGAACCCAGAGGAAACCGTTGGTTGCACTTCACAAGTGAATGGTGCCACCTAGTGGTACTGGAGTTAACAACACCAGCATGAACAGTTCCAAGAACCAGAAACTTTTCCAAAAACCAGAAACTATCAACAATAATTAGCTGGTGTGGAAATTTTATGAAACAAAACAAAACAAAGATCACCCAAATGAGAACAAACAGAGGCTATTTATTCAGATCTTTCTGTAGCAAGGGAGTCAGCCACCATCACTTGTAAGATGTCAGATGCTCGAGCACGAGTGGAGACTGAAATATTAGTGGGAAAGCTTTATAGAGAAAAATAAGGCTTCAGGTGTGCCCTCATGGCAAGGTGGTGGCATAGGGAAGCTGGAGGCCGGGGCGCATTGTGTGATTGGCTTGCAGAGGATATTTGGCTCTCTGTGGTTGGATCCTGAGTTGGAAGTGAGGGGTGGGGGGAGGATTAGAGAGGCTGGCAGTCATTACCGAATCCTGACCATTCTAGGCCCATTGCTGCAGAGGCTGTGGGTCAGAGTTCTGTTGTCATACAAGGTCTGGCCAGCCTCTTAGTGCACTAAATGTATTCCTGCTGTTACTGATCCTGAAGCAGAGTGCATAAAGTTACTCACATGAGAAGCAGTTTGACTGCAAAGCAACATCCGCGATTTTTAAAGGCTGCCCTTACAAATCTTGATTTAGGGTTCATTTTGATATAACTGTTTGTCCATGGTGCCTTAATACACACGACATATTTCTCCTGATGGGCGTTCACATGGGCCCCAGGAATCCCTCAACTTCACCTGCTTGGGTAACTACAACACTTTGAGGTGCTGCAACTTCACCAACCACCATTCTTGTCACCACCACCACTACCATCACCACCATCACCACCTCCACCACAAGGTCAATTGTTCTCAAACTTTGTTCTTAGGACCAGACGCAGCAGAAGCATGTGGACAATTGTTAGAAATGCCAATTCTCAGGCTCCACTCCAGACTCAGAGAACCAGACACTGGTTACAGGGCAGCCCTCAGGAGGATGCTGAGGTTGGGAACTGCTGCTTTAGGTGAATTTCTAGGATGCCCTTAAGTCAGACCTTCCACAATGTACCCTCCAAAGTTGTGAAAATATGCCTGTCATATGAAGCAAGAAGAGAAACAAAACAACTTTTATTTCTCTAGGTAATGCAAATAGGATTTGCTAACACTTACTGACGCACTGTGCTTAAGCACATCAGTTTGTGGCTTACTGTCTTTACGAGCTTCGAGAGGCAAGTACTAGTCTTACCTTCATCTGACGAGTGAGGAGTGGAAGGTCCGAGAGATGAGGCAACTTGTCCCCAAGGTTATACAGGTTATGCGGAGGGAAACTGAAACCAGGCTTATTTAGCTCCAGAATCTTGCTCTCAACTACTGTTAAAGATTTTAATTGCCAGAATCATACATGTAAATGTAGCGGATCTGTACGGCTTTAGTCAGACTCACCCCCCCCCCCCCCCCCCCCCCCCCAGTTAGCTTAAGGAGAAACAGGCCCAGAAAGACTTGCCTGAGGTCTCATTGTTACCTTCTATTCAGCAGGCTAGAACCCAGGGCCTCTGTCCTCAGTAAGCCCTTCGATGAGTCGGAGATATGTACAAGAACATTCCACACACCTTTGGGACTGAGTGGGCAAATAAATCAGTAGGAGGTTGGGAAGGGGGTAATTAATGGCTGGTCACGTTTGAAACCAGTGGTGGTAGGGATGACTTCTGTCTTGGGAACAGCAGAGGAGTCCGCAGCATCTTGCGGAAATGGGAAATGGATTACTGGTTAACGACCCAGGAGAAGCCAAAAGCCACTCCCCATTGCTCTCTATCAGTAGCCCAGGTCCCCACATTTTCGGGCACTCCTGAGGGCTGCGGAGTGGCAGTCACACTTCCAGCAAGAGGAACCACATGTGGTCATGGACTGTGTCCCTGCTTTTCTCTCCCCAGAGCTCCTGCCACTTGTGAGGGCCACGAATCACCTCTGGGCCGATTTCGGTGGAAGCCTCTCCCCTGCGTGCCGGTGAAGGACTGCGTGTGCGGAGGTGGCCGTGGTTCCCGGGGCAGACGGCCTCAGAACCCCCACAGGCGGAGTGGAGAGAGGACCTCCGGGCCTGCCCTGGCTGCGCTGCCTTATTTCCGAGCTCCCTTTCTCCCCGCTTTGCTCTCTAGAACCACCTGACTTTCCTTCGGTTTCTTGAGGTTAAAACAAGCAAACAGCACCGCCCCCCCTTCCCCCCAACAAAAACCCTCACACCGAACTCCTTCCTATTTTAGGGCTTTTTTCTTCGAACACCCTCCCACCCCAAGGCCTCCCTTCCCTTCCAGAGTAGCTACATCCTGTTGGTTCTCCCTATTCATTTCAGGCTCTCGCCATACATTGAAATTGTACACTGCGTTCCCGTGTGGTCTCCCTCCTAAGTGGTCAGAGTGGAAGGGCAGGATGTGAGTCTCCACTCCGCAGCCCAGCAGGGTTCCTTGCTCAAGACATACTGTATTACCGGGCCTTGAAAAACATTACATTCAGATGAAGAAATACTTACGGCGCTCAGTAAGTACCAGTTGAATGAACGAACGTGGCCTTTCAGGAGCCGTTCCCCAAGGTCCAAACACGTCCCCAAATTGATGCAGCCTGGCACTCCCCCGCCCCTCATCACACTCAACTGAAACCCCTACCGGAGTTCACAACCATCTTGCAATTCATGGCCTATTTCAGGCTTTCCACGCTCTTTGTAAGGAAAGCTACAAAGGTGTGTCAGGGGAAGACAGACACGCGCGGGGAAGGGGGCGAGCGTGGAGCCTGCGTTTGCGTTTTGTGTTAAACCTACCCTGGGACCCAGGACCCCAGGGTCAGGTGTGCCTCGGCGGTGTCCGTACCGCGTCCGCTTTAAGGGGCAGTGCCAGAGCTGGCGGGCGGGGCGCTCCGGAAGGCGCCCGCCGCGCGGCCTCTGCGCGCGATCCCGGGTCCTCCGCGCCTGATCCCCGGCCCTCTGCATCCGCTGCCAGCTCTGGACGCCGGGTCCTCTGCCTTCTGCACCTCTTCCCCGCTCTCGACGCTCCGATCCCAGGCTCTCCGCACCCAACTCCCACGCCCTCGCACTCCGACCCTCCGCTCTCCCTCGCTCGCCCTTGGGGCCCCGGGCCCCACGGGCCTCCGTGCTTCGACCCTTTGCAACACCTTGAACCCGACCCGACTGCACCCCGGTCCAGCTCCTCCGCGCTCCGGCTATAGGCGGTGCCCGGCCACACCGGAGATCTCGTGGCGGCCCTGGCACGCGCGGTGACACTGCGGTCGCCCGGCTCTGTTTCCGCCCGCGCGGCCACCTCGCGCAAGTCGCGTCCTCGCCCTGGGCCTGGCTTCGTATCTGGCTTGGCGCGTCAGGGTCTCACAGTGGATTCCGTCCTGAAAGTCCCTGTAGGCGCAGCTGCTCTCGGGCGAAGGCCACCGGCAGCCGCAGGCCTTGGGCCAAGGCCTTACCCGAAGGGAGGGCGTGGGGCGTGGTGCCCGGAGGGACGGATGGGCCGTCCCCTCCCGCGGGCAAGGCGGGGCAGGGTTGTGGGGCCGAAGCGGGAGTGCGGCCCGGCAGGGGCGGGACTGGGAGCAGAACTGGGCTTGGACTACACGTGAGCTTCGCCGGGTCAGGCAGCTGCCCCACTTTTAAGTGGAATATTCAGCTGTGGTCCTGGACTCAAGTCAGCCTTGCCGAAAGTGTAAACATAGGTAGGTGCCCTTTAAGTGGAGGGCAGGCAGCCTAGGCTGGAACTCTGGGAGAGGATGGTGACTCCCTGGCGCTTCTCTGTCAGGGTCTGCTTGTCGTACCTAAGGAGTTTTGAGCTCAGAAAGGAACTCTATCTTTTAAGACCCTCTGGATGCCCTCGAAATTTCAGACTCTGTTGGCTTCTGCTTGGCACTTTGCCCAAGCTCGTCTCAGTCCATGGGGACATTGGCGAGGGGCCCCCTGAGAACCTGAGTCAGCGAAGGGCCAGCTGGAGTGACCTGGCTGAAAATGGGCCCCTGGACAGAGCCTCCCAAGATGGGTGGCATGGCTGCCTCCTTCTGCATCTTCGCCTCGGGCTCCGAGCTGGGGCTCTCTTGGTGAAATTCTTTCCCCTCCTCCTACTCTACCCTCTCACCTACCTGGCTCCCAGCATCTCCAACCTCTGGCTGCACCTGCTTCTGAAAGCCACTGAGACCTCAGGCCCAACATACATCAAATTGGGCCAGTGGGCCAGCACCCGGCGAGATCTCTTTTCAGAGGCCTTCTGTGCCCAGTTCTCCAAGCTGCACGTCCGGGTGACCCCGCACCCTTGGGCTCACACTGAGCACATCCTGCAGCAGGCATTTGGGGAGGACTGGGGGAAGGTCCTCTGCTTCGAGAAGCAGGAACCTGTGGGTTCGGGCTGCGTGGCCCAAGTGTACAAAGCACGTGCCAACCCTGTCTTCCTGGAGAATGACAGCATCCAGAGACTTGGCAAGGCCTCCAGGGTGCAGCCTCCTTCAGAAGTCGGGGCAGCTGCGGGGCTGAGAGAGCTCTTTGGGTGGTGGTCTCAAGGAAGTCTTGCCGACCAGTCATTTCTAGAAAGGCTGCTTCTCCCTAAGGCTGACCTGGTTGGATCAGATGCGGTTGTGTCTCAGGCCTTAGTACCTGCCCAGCCACCTCAACCACATCACCTCATCCCGGTGGCAGTGAAAGTAAGTGCTCTGATGTCGTCCGCGGGCCCTTCCTATCTCTCAAATCTCTCTGACCCCTTGGAACTACCCTAGACCAGGAACCCCTCCTTTGCAAACCACCCCACATTGCCTTCCATTGACTTGCATTAGCTTGACCATTACCCTCAGTGCCTATGATGTGCGAGCTGTTTTATTTGCTGGCTTGAGGGAGAGGTGGTGTGAACAGTCTGATGAGGGAAAATGAAGAGGGTTTGGAGTTTGCAGCCTCTGCAGGTGGAGGAACCACCAGCCAGCTGACCTACTCCTCTGGGGCCAGGATAAATTGGAGACAGAATAGGTCACACGTGCTGTGGTGAGCCCAAGATGGCAGTGTCCGTTTTTACAGAAGTGGCTTTCTTCTCACTTCATGTCCTGTCACCCCGGCCGCGGTCCATCATTTCTTGTCCCCACACTTTCCCATCCCTGTTCAGCACAACTCGGGGGTCTGGCAGACGCAAGCAGCAGGTCTTCCTGATGTTCTTTTACCGCCTGGGAAGGAGCCTGCCCACATTTTCACCAAGCACCCCTGGAGACTTTTAGGTGCTCTGGGGAGCCACTGATCTAAACTTAATGTGTCTGGGGACAAAAAGCCCATCCATTCTTCCCAGGAAGCTAAGTGCGGTGCAGAGGAGATGCTGATGGCATCTCCTCAGGGAAAGCACATGGGAGTGAGGGAGGCAAGAGCATCCTGGGTGTGGGGACCACTTTCCCTTTGCTCTGAAGAGAAGCCAGCTGACTCTTCTTTGATGGTGGGACCCAGTCCTGGCTGAGTGAATGAATGTGCCTTCCTGATCCTTCCTTGGTCTCACTGTTCCTCTTTCTGGTAGGTGTTGCACCCTGGCCTGCTCTCTCAGGTGCGGATGGACCTGCTGCTGATGAAGATGGGCAGCCGAGTCCTTGCACTTTTGCCAGGAATCAAATGGCTTAGCTTGCCTGAGATAGTGGAGGAATTTGAGAAGCTCATGGTTCAACAGGTGAATTCTCCTTCCCTCGGTTATAAATAGCATCTAACAGAGTTCTTGCCATTAGCAGCTGTTTAGTAAATGCTGAATGAATGAGCATTTTCCCATAGGTCATGGCTAGTATGATATGTTAGTCAGGGTAAGTAACACTAGTCAATGTAACAAGGAACACCCAAATCTCAGTAGCTTAATGCAACAGGATTACTGTTATTTAGTATCAAAGTTTCATGCAGATGAACTGAAGTAGAGAGAGGATGCTCTACTCCACAGCTATTCAGAGACCACTTTCCTCCCAGTCTGGCACTGCCATCTTCAACATGTGTCAAAGAGTCCGTGTGGGTTTGGGAGAAAAACCATGGAGGACCACGTGAGAGATTTTGTGGCCAGGTGTGGAAGAGGTGAGCATCACTTCTTCCTAGTCTACAGGTCAGCTTTAATCACAGGGGCCCTGTAAGGGTGCTTGGGCAGTAGGCCTTCTTAGTGCCCGGGAGAAAAGTGAAACCCTTCTGGTGGCAGTTCAACGTTATCTCTAAGTGCCACAATCAGAGGCTGGACTCCAGGGAGATAAGAACAATCAGCAAAGTCACACACTGTGACTTTGTTTTGCTTTGTTTCCAGGGCTTTTGCGTAGACAAGGACCTCCTCCCTGTCCAGGGTCTTGGATCACCTGTTTAAGTAGCCAGATGGGGCAAATGCGCTTTCGGGGCCACCGTGGCTCCAAGGAGGCATTTGCCCTGGCTCCCTGTTGGTAGCGCAGAAAGGGGCGGACTGTCAGAAGCAGTGTGACGAGTCCTCACTTCGGTCCTTGGGCGTAAGGGTTTAAGTCCAAGGGGTGTGCTTCAGTGTTTACAAGTCTTTGCTTTATGCTGTGGGGTAGTGTGGCTCTGAGAACAAAGGAAAATTAACACAGAGAAAACAGCTTATATTTCAATAACCATCTCTGTGTTAATTACTCTCTTCTGCCACCCATCTGAGCTTCAGCCCGAGAGACATGATGGGGTCCCATCAGACTGAACTCAGATCTCTCTCTCTCACCCAATTTTGCCTAATAGCTGTGTCCAGTGGTCCTTTCACATTCCCAGGCCTGAAAGCTTAGAGACTGGTGTCTACGTGGGAGTGTGTTAGAAGCTGATGAACTAAGAACGAGTGGACTTTCCCATCCATAGGAATATATTGTAGGCAGAGGGGGTTGACCTGTCAATACCTGCAAATAGAGTTTGGTTGGAGGTGTAGTGGGAGTCTCTACAGGTTCAGTTGGGGCTCACGAGGGAAAGTGGTGATCATTCTATCCTGAGGGTCACGACTCCCTTGGCTCAAGTTGGGTATTTACAGTTGGACCATATAGGGGGAAGACATTCCAATCAGAGAGAACAAGGGAGGCAAAGGAGGTGGGTAGGTCAGGCAGCCTGGGGAGTTTGGCACCATACAGATTGGGTGAAGCTAGAGTTTTGGGTGGTAGAGAAAGGGAGAGGCACAAAAGATGGACCTGAAGAGAGAACTGGGGGCCAAACCATGACCTCCCCCTTGGATGCCATCCTAAAGAATTTAGGCTTCATTCTGAAGACAATAGGGGACACCAGCAGATGGAGAGGGGCATCTTCTAGAGAGGGAAGACTGCGGGGGGAGGGAGCCCGACTCAGATATATCTGTTAGGGTTCAGGCGACTGCTTGTGAGCTCCCTTGGGGGTGGCAGTGAGGTGCAGAAGGAGAGCAGACCTGAGAGTGGTTAGGGTAGGGCCGCAGAGTAGATGGCACTGAGCGCTGATGGGTGCGGAGGGCAAGAGAAGGAGCCATCTGCAGTGGCCCTCGGGTGATTGGGTGCATGTGTGTGTGTGTGAAAGTAAATTCTGTTTAGACATTAAGGTCAAGGGTCTCTGGCTTCCACTGGGCGATGCCTAGGTGTACATGAATGTGAGTCTGGAGACTGGCTGAGGAGGACTGGACTGGAGGTCAAGGTTCTGTCATCAGGAGGTGCTAGCTGAAAGCGTGAGGGGCTGGAGAGGGAGAGCAAAAGCCAGTGAAGGTCAGGAGCGGAGACACATCAGCGTCTGTGGGGCACCTGAGGAGGAATGGCCAGGAGGCCAGGACCAGGCAGGGCAGTTGCAAGGCCTGGGTAGAAGCCCAGAGAGTGAAGAGAAGAGCGGGTTAGGAAGAATGAGGCTGTACATTTAATTAGGATAAAAATGGGACTGGGCCCTTGAGCCTGGCAAGCAGAAAGCTTGGAGAGTTTGGGGGAACAGTGTTGGTGGAGGGCAGAATGGGAAGGAGGGAGCTTTGATCAAGGGAAAGGGCTGGAGGGTGGGCTGGGGAAGGCAGCGCCTGGAGAGGCCACAAAGCTAAGCCCCTGGGAGATGGGGGGCGTCCACTGGCTGGCGGGAAGGGGGTGGGCAGAGAAGGAAGAGCAGAGAAGCGGGAAGCCACAGTACTGTGTGGGTGTCAGCTGTTGTAGCTTAGAGGAGTTCCTGGGGAGGGCCAGGACTTTTGGGGAGGCCTTTTAGTCACAGAACGCCTCCTCACGTGTCCCTGGGGAGCTGCGCGGGAGGAGCAGGAGAAGGCTGGGGACTCTCCTGACTTGCTAGGTCTTTGGCAGTTCAGATGTTGCGATCCCCGTGCCCCCGACCACCCCTTCACCTTTTCTCTCCAATTCCCTGTAGATCGACCTGCGCTACGAAGCTCGGAATCTGGAACACTTCCAGTGCAACTTCCTGAACGTGAAGTCCATCAGATTCCCCACCCCTCTGCACCCCTGTGTCACCCGGGACGTTTTGGTGGAGACATATGAAGTAAGAGTCCGAACTCACCTGGCCGTGCCTTTCACTCACAGCTGGGCCGTCTCTGCTTCACCTGAAGGCTTTAGTCTGAAGAGACAGAAGCCAAGAGAGCATGTGATTATTACGTGTGAGAGTTTGGACGTGTGTGAGTTGGCTGAGTGGCCTCAGACTCTGTGGATTTGAAAATCTGCTCTGCCACTTTATTTGCTGAGTGACTTAGTTTCCTCATGTATGACAGCCGGCCCCTGTTCCCAGGGGTCAGTGACACACTGAATGCAGAACGCCCTCAGCTAGAGTCTGCAGACAGAAAGTGCTACCAGTGTTTGTGTCACATCCCTGGCTTTAAGGGTCTCCTGGTCCAGCCCCCTTTGCAAAGATGGTAATATGAGATCCAGGTAAGTGATGCCACCTCCCACAGTTACTAAGCTGTGTGACCCTGAGCAAGTTACTTAAACTCTCTGGGCTTTAGTTCCGTAATTTGTTAATTAGGAATAACAAGATCGCAGTGGGCTGCTCTGGCAATTAAATAACTAACCTATATGAAATGCTTATTTGCTAGCTCCCCTTTCTCTTCGCCCCGCCCCCCCCCACGCCCTTTTTTTTTCTTCCATTTTCCTGCTCAGGGTCACAGAGCTCACTCATGTCTCTCTTGGCCGATTCTTGACCAGAAACCAACTCTCCGGGGCCTGTCCTGTCTCTTCCTACCACATGGCCACGTCCTGACCTGTGGGTGGCAGAGTCAGCGGGCTGCCTCTCTAATAAACCTATGGGATTTGTTTCCTTTGAGAAGTGTAAGGGAAGGGAAATGTAAATAGGTTAAAATCAACTTGTGGGCAGCAGACTCATACAGGTCCTAAGAAAAGAAAAGCTCTTTGGGTTGACAGGAAGGGAACACCATGTGCCCCATGGGGATAAGGAGCAGAGCTGTCTGGGGTAAAGCTGTCTCCTCCCTGATTTTTCTCAAAGGAGAGCGTGCCAGTGTCCAGTTACCAGCAGGCAGGGACTCCTGTCGACTTGAAGAGGAAGATTGCTCGGCTGGGGATCAACATGCTCCTGAAGATGGTGAGCTCACGGGCTGGGGGAGGGTGCTCAGGCCCAGCATGTGGGGAGGTGGTGGGGACACCGCTCAGCTACCCTGGGTGGAGGGCAAGCCAAGTGTAGAGTCTACTCTAGAAATAGCTGAGCCTACAAAACACCCGTTTACTCTACAGCTGTCTGCTAAGCACTTTCTCAGTGGCTTGCGCTCTGTCACCTGGCAAGGTGCTGTGGGAAGGGCCTGCCCAAGTTGTCCACAAACAGCCTAAGACAGTATCGTATGTTACATGCTACTTCATTCCTTCCTTCCTTCATTCATTCAGCAAGTATTTATTGAGATTTGCTATGTGCCAGGCAGTGCTGGCTCTATAGTAGTGAGCAAAACAGGCATGACTACAATGTGCACAGAACTACCGTTTAGTGGGAGGACCAGCCACGAATAAGTCGATTATATGTAGGGTAAGTACAGGTACCAGGGGGTCATTTAAGAAGGGCCTGTCCCAGCCCAGAGATTTACTCAGGAAGTGGCTCCCTCTCAGCTGGGATATGAAGTCTAGGTGTCACCCATGAGAGGACGGCCTGGCAATGATTTAATGAACTGACACTCAGAAAAGGACATAGTGAGCCCTAAGCAATGTCAGTTATTGGTGTCATCAGCAGTAACAGTAGCAACCCAGCACTGTCGGCAGCTCACATGCAGGAGCACAGTATCGTCTAGGGTCCGAGGTCTTCCTGGTGGCTGGCACAGAAGAGAGTGGTGGAGGGGTGGATGGCAGGGTCCAGGCTGGATAGGCAAGATGGGTGCCCAGGCCTGGAGGGTGCAGAATCGGAGTAAGAAGGCACCAGGTGTGTGGTCTGAGAGCGAGAGGAAAGAATGGATGTGACTGAGAAGGAGCCACGGGGGCCGAGGTGAGCAGGATGGTGGTGTGGTGGGAGCTGACAGCAAAGTAGAGGTTGTAAGCATCCCTGCAGAGAGGGCTCAGGGCAGCCCTGACTCCACCCCCCCGCCCCAGGGTCCATGGGTGTAGAGGTCAGCAGCCCCCACCCACAGGGCTCCTGGGGAAGTGAGGTTGTCATGGGAGTCAGGTTTCCACTTGTCAGTGCAGTGAAAGCTTAGTGGGCAGAGGACTTTGTCCCCAGTAACGGCTCCAAGGGGCACTGTCGGGGAGGGGAGAACGCAGAAGGGAGGCCAGGGTAGAAGCCCATTAAGCAGCACCCAGGAGTGGGGAGATCATGGGGGCCTTCTAGCTCCTGGGATCAAGAATGCGGGTGTACGCCCTAAGGGGATGAGCTGACAGCAAGGTGCCAGGAGGTTTGGAATCAGGGTCAGGTATGAATGGCTTCCCCAGTTCCCAGGATTTTCACCCAGGTGGCAGCAGCCTCTGTGACCAGCGAAGCCAGGATCTGGACTGGGAGCAGCTCTGGCCTATGTCCAGGAGGAGGGGCTCTGTGCCGGCCAGGAGGGGTTTCCTGAGAGCCTCTCCAGAAGCGGCTACTCTGCACCTCCACACAGGGTTTCTTCTTCCCCTTCCAGAAAGATCGCTAGTGGTTTCTCCGACCACTGAGATGACTTCTCACGCGAGGCAGATTTCTGTTCCACAAATTCTTGCCTGACTTCCTGTCCGTCACTGTCTCTGGGGCTTTCTTTCCTGCCTAGCAGGTTCAAAGCCATTTCTCCCTGCCTGACCAATTCTGTGTGCCAGGAGGTCCTCGTCAGTTTCGCTGTTAGACTCACTGTGTGGACACGTGGAGGTCACGGAGGGCAAGTCTGATTTAGGAAATATTTGAGAGAAAGGAAGTTCCATGAAGTTTAAGAGCAGAGAGGTTTGGGGGAAAATCTTTAAACAATGAGTAGATAATTATTTTAATTTGAGTATTAACTGCTCGAATCATAGAGTAAAAATAAGTCTTTTGAAATGCACCATGGTCTTCAATTTTTTATGTTTCCTATGATCTTTTTTAGTGCTCTTGACTTTGAAAATAACTTTTCTCTTGAAAGTCCACCTGGCCTGTCCCTGCACAAATTCTGCACTGGTGACATCAAACAGCGAGGCTTTATCACAGGCACACTTCTCTGCTCTTCATCACTGGGACCTCTCCCACGCACAGCCTGGTGGCGACGGGGTGGCGAGGCCTGACTTAGCCCTGAAGAGTGCCGATCTCTTTCCAGATATTTGTGGACAACTTTGTCCACGCAGACCTTCACCCTGGGAACATCCTGGTCCAGGGTGCCGATGGTCTTTCCGAGAGCCAAGAGGCACGGCTACAGCAGGTGGATGTCTGTGACGCGTTGATGGCATCTGTGACACCTGCGCGGTGCCCGCTGCGCCTGGTGCTCCTGGATGCTGGCATCGTGGCTGAGCTGCAGGCCGCGGACCTCAGGAACTTCCGGGCAGTTTTCATGGCTGTGGTGATGGGGCAGGTGAGACCCACTGGGCCCTCAGCAGTTGGGCCCAAATCTTTTAGGCTCTTGAGATTCCCTCCGCCTTCGTCATTCTGGTAAATGCCCATGTCTGCCGAGGGTGCTCCTAACAGAAACGTCATGGGTCTTTAGTCGGAACGGGCCGGTGCCTATGTCTGAGGCCAGTTCCAAGCAGCTCACGGTTTGGGATGGGAAGAAATGCCTCCTTCTCAACTGCTGTTGGGAAGTGTGTATGGTGCTTTCTCTTCCTCCGTCAGCAAGCACAAGGTGGGCCTAGGAAGGCTACCTCCTGCACAGGAGGCTTCTGAGGGGGCGAACAGAGGCTTCGGCCTGAGCCAGTGTAAAGTGTCTCCTGGGCCGCAGTGGCAGGTAGGGTGGAGTGTGTTCCCCCACACGGGTTTGGGTGGAAGGTCACAGCCCTTGGAAGGACAGTAGGCCCCTGGGGCGGTGCTGTGGGAAGTGAAGGGCATTAGCAGTAACCACCGGGGCAGACAGGTATTGGGGAGACCATGGAGGCTTTGGTCGCAGGGTGTCCTGGGTGGAGGGGTGAGAAGGCTATGCAGAGGCTGGGCCAGCTCTGAGGAGGGAAGTCTGCTGGGGCAGGAAGGGAGCCCACGAGGACAGCGTGGCCGGTCCAGCCTGGTGGCAGGTCCTGACGGCCCTGAGGCCAGGCTGGTTGGTCAGCAGTGGCCAGTGTCAGGACAGTAGAAGAGTTAGGTGGAAACAACCAGGTTATGGAGACGTTTGGGCAGAGCACCTGGGTCTGCGTTCTCCTGACTCTACAAAGTTTCTCTTCTTTTGCGTCTCCCAGGGCCAAAGAGTGGCTGAGCTCATCCTGCATCACGCTCGGGCCAATGAGTGCAGGGACGTGGAGCGATTCAAGGCTGAGATGGCCACATTGGTCACCCAGGCCAGGAATGACACTATCACCCTGGAAAAGGTGAGCAAGCCACTTGGGCAAGGGCCTTGCTCTTGCCCTTGGACAGAACAGACCCCAAGCTGAAGAGAGACCTTTTAATGGGGAGACGTCTGGAGAGGGTTTAAGTTTTAAGGCAGATAACGAACAGACCTTTCCTCTGCCCACCTCTCCCAGGTGGGAGAGGCCCACTGAAGTCTCTGGCTCTCGAGTGGCCCTTTGCTAGGTTCTCCAGGGTGGCTGCTGGGGCAGTATTTATAGGGTTGCACCCCATCCCCCGCCCCCCCGTCTGGGGTGTAGCTGTTCTGTGGCTTCTTCTGTTCTGGAGCTCAGCCAAGCTTGGAGGGAGAGATGACCAAGGTCTCTGAGCGGCCCAAGGACTTACCTCACGTTCACCTCCTTTATTTAGACCTGAGCCAGAGCCCAATTTGTATTGTACACTCAGTTCTAGGAAACCTGACTGCTTTCTCCCCAAGTTCATGGTCTATACACTAGTAGGATCAAGTCAGAGCAAGCAGGGGCCACAGGCAGTGAAGAGTGGCAGCTGGCACCCAGGCACTGCCCATCTCTCTTATTTAGTATGTGCCGTGGGCAGACACGCACAGGGGTGGCTGGGCCTCCAGGCCTCTTCCTGGAAGGAGTCTTTGAATTCAGGCTCCTCATAATTGAGATGGGAGTTGGGTTCATGCATGTGCAGTCCTCTGGAGTCTGTCAGTCAGTCCCTTTCCACTCACTGGGGTGTGTGTGTGTCTGTGTGTGTGTGAGTGTGTGTGAGAGAGAGAGAGAGAAGGGGAGAGAGATAGAGAGAGAGGTTGGTGGCATGGGGGCAGGATGGGGGCCTAGAAGGGAGAGAAGCGGTGCCGGGGGCTGCGCACTCTCACTCTGCATCCGGCTTCACTTACTCTCTTTTCCAGCTTCAAGTTTCCAGCCTTCTCTCGAGCGTCTTTAAGTTACTGATGACTCACAAGGTGAGGCCCGAGGCCGAGCTGAGCCTCTGTGCTCTGGTCAGCCTGGAAGGAGCTCTCTGGGGAGGCCGGTGGGTGGCCACAGGGTGGTGAGGAGTACTTCTCTCTATGAGATCTTGTTTTTGAGAACATTCTATGAACCAGTTGATTGGCATGAAGGGTGCTGCCCCTGAGTATTCACTAGGTCCAGCACACTGTCACCACGCTGTCGGTCGTTGTCTCGGTTAGACTCTGCCGTCTAAGCCTCTATGATACAGAGCTGTGGGAAAATGTATTTACAAATGTAAAAACAGTCTAACTGAAGCTTTCATGCCCTTCCCCTCCTCCGTTCACATTAACGGTGCTGGGTGTTAAGCTCAGTCATCCTTAGCCAGCTCTTTCCCGTGTGGTGTGAAGTCCTGGGCTTGGGGGTGGCCTGAGGGGAGGTGCCTCTTGTGCTGGCATGTTCAGAGGCCCTGGCACAGCTGTCCTGGCCTCTGCCTCCTGCCCACTGGAGGGAGGTGGTCTCACAGTTCTTCACCTTGGCCCCTGTCTGTCTTCTTGTGATGGAGTGTGGTCTTGGGCTGTTCTCCAAAGTAAAGCTGCCAGCCAGGGGTATAAGGAGTTGACGGCAGGGAAGGAGAGATTCTTGTCTGAAGATGGACTTTGCCATTGTTTCTCTTGAGGTTCTGGAATCCAATAATGAAATACCGCATGGAAGAGGCAGCCATTTGTCAAGGATTGTAACATAGAATTAAGAGTCAGAGAGTTGGCTGGTCAGAAGAATGGCCCTTATTTAGATTTATAATTTCCTATATATCTCTGAGATACTAATTTTATTATTTTTAAGTCATATATAAGGTATATATGAACACATACACTCACCCCTAGAGAAGTGCACACCACACCCCCCAATGTTTCCTCAGTAATACCAGTCGATGGGAGGCTCGGCGAGTAGATGAGACGGTGGGGAAAACAATGGGGCAGGGAAGGCAGTGTTACGTGGACAGGAAAAATCACATGGGCGGGTGCAAGAGGCTGAGAGTGAACAGTGGCATGGTTATCCATCTATCTACCCACGGGCTTTGGAAAGAACCACTTATTTTCTGTTTCAGGTGAAACTTGAGAGCAATTTTGCCTCCATTGTGTTTGCCATCATGGTGCTAGAGGGGCTTGGCCGCTCGCTGGACCCCAAACTGGACATCCTGGAGGCGGCAAAGCCCTTCCTGCTGAAAGGACTAGTGTCTTCCCCCTGACCATGGCCGTGGGTGTGCAGTGGTCTCTGTCCCATCTGAGAACTGAAGGCCACTCCCAACAGCCTCTCCTGGGGCTGCTTGAGCATTTACAAATGGGGATGCGTGGAGGGCAGGCCGTTGCTTTTCACTCTGATTTGGCTTCAGGCGCCTGTTCAAACAGCTCTGGGTTATCTGGGGAGGTAATGGGAGGGAAGGGTCCTGTCCATTCAGTTGTAGGAGCTGGGCCTGGTGGGAGACTCTGTTTCAGGGAAAAGGTTCTGTGGAGGATAAATAAACTTAGTTATTTTGTTTTCTTCTTTTTCTGTCTTCTCTTCTTCACCCTCTGTACTCCCTCATCAGGTGGGTCCTCCTGGACTCTGAGGAGTAGGGTAGGAAATGTCACAGAACCCTGTAGACCCGTGGCTTCCAATTTTTAAATGTACCCTTATTGGTAAAAAGTTGAATGTATTTATGTACACATTCATATATGATTTGTTTATACATTTTATACAGGTGATATACCACCACTAGCAAAGTATCTGGAGGCACAATATATACATACTTAGGGCAAATTTCACTGTACTTCAAATTATCTTCTTTATACTTTTAAACATTTCTTTGCTGACTTCTTGCTAAATTTTACAAGGCGAAAAAGAAAAGCAACATTTAATGTGGCTGATTATTAGCGACAGGAGCAGAATCAGCTCTGCCTTCTTTTTTAAATTTTTTAGAAAATTGACTTTGGGGGTAGAGAGAGAGAAACACCAATTTGTTGTTCCACTATTTATGCACTCATTGGTTACTTCTTGTAAGTGCTCTAACTGGGGATCGAACCCATAACCTAGGCGTATCTGGACAATGCTCTAACAATGCTCTCACCAACTGACCTACCCGACCAGGGCAGCTCTGTGTTCTTAAAAGTTCTCCTGGGCTTGCATGGTAGTACTCAGGCAGTGGTTCCTCTCAGCAATGTTCAGGCCCTCGGCCATTTGTCCAGGGTTAGTGTTGGTTAATAGTAATATATAGATAATATAATCAGTACAGCCTCTTAACCAGGGCTTGAAATCTGCAGTAGCAATCAGTGATACCCTAGCAGTGAATTAAGGGGTGGTGGCCACTGCCTGCCCCTCTGTGCTGGGCCCACCCACAGACTGTCCCCTCAAAGCTGACCTGACATGTGGCTGGCCCTCATGGACTACAAGCATCCCTGGATCAGCTTGTAGAGTAGATATTAGTAAAGCTTAATTTCTTATTTTTCTAAACAAAAGTAGTATTTTCTCCCTCATCCCGGTGGATTCTCTTGCTCATTTTGCAGACTACTGCTTTGGACAGTGAGGGGAAAGTCAAGTCCTGTTCTCTGAAAGTCCCACTCTGGCCACAGGACTAGATTCTTTCATTCTTTCCCTCTCTAGGATCAGGGTCCTCATTTCTGTCCTTTAGGGAGCAAGTCACATTTAGTTGGGCAGAGATTCCCTTTGGTGAAGTTTCTTCCAGAGGAGTGGAGATGTCTTGCTTCCCAAGTCTTGAGGGGAGGGCATTCTGATCAGGCAGGGAGGTAACTGGTGGCCCGAGGTGGCTGGGGGAAGGAAGTGGCGTTGTTCAGCTCCCTCCTCATGGGCACACCAGCCAGACACACAGCCCCTGCACCAGGCACCCATAGACTTACCTGGTGGGGCAAGACGGGGCACACACACACAGCAGGTGCCCCCCTGAGCCTACACCAGACCACCAAGCCTTTCCTTATAGCCGACGGATACAATCAAGCCGTCTGTGGTGTGTGTTAGTTATCTACCACTGCATACACACTGCCCCAAAACTTAGTGGCTTAGGACACGCATTACCTCACATGTCTGCACGTCAGAAATCCTCTGCTCAGGGTCTTGCACAGACATTTGGAGGCTCCACTAGGGCGGGTCTGATGGCGAGCTCACGTGTGCGCCTGTTGGCATGATTCATTTCCTCGTGGACTGTTGGACTAACGGCCTTAGTTTCTCAGGAGCTATTATAGCAGCAACAGGAAATGAACACAGGCTGTATTGAAAAGGAGAAAAATGGTCAATGGATGTACTTTAACACATGTAATTTGCTGATTTTTAAAATAAGAATCTGCCCTGGCCGGGTAGCTCAGTTGGATGGAGTGTCATCTCCATACGCCAAGGTTGTGGGTTTGATCCCTGGTCAGGGCACGTACAAGAGTCAACCAACGGATGCATTAAGCAAGCAGAACAACAAATCGGTTTCTCTCTCTCAAATCAGTAAGATTCAAGAATAAGAATCTTGAAAATGCTAAATTTGACTTATAAAGTCGTCGACTTAGGGAGAAAAGGCTCCTTTCTGGGGTGGAAGTGGATGAAGTGGCAGCGTGCTGGTTCCCTGCAGAGGTCACAGCCCCATTGCCTCTAAAGCAGGAAGTGCCGCTACATCTCAGTGTTCCTGAAACCGCTGGGAAGACGAAGACGAGTCCCTCCTTTCTTTTTTCCAAGATTCACAAGGGAAGAGGAGGAAATTAAATAAATAGACATGAAGTTTTGTGAACAATTTATTGTTCTCATCTCCTTGCTTTGTTTTCTCTTTGCAGGTACAGACTAAGTTCTCGTTTGGGGTTAGATGCTCTGTGTCAGGTCATTTCAAGTCTGTCCGCACAGTTTGTCAGAATTTGACTGGGAAGTAGATCTGCATTTAGGAGCTGAGAGCTCAGGGCTTGGCATCCTTTCCTTCACCTAAAATGCATCCACTTGTCCTGACTGGTGTGGCTCAGTTGGTTGGGTGTCATCCTGCAAAGCAAAGGGCTGCCAGTTCAATTCCCGGTCAGGGCACGTACCTAGGTTGCGGGTTTGGTCCCCTGGTGGGGCGCATATGAGAGGCAACCGGTGGATATTTCTATCCCTCTTTTCCCCTCCCTTTCCCTCTCTCTAAAAGTAAGAATCTTAAAAAAAAAATGCATCCAGTCAAGTGGGGTTCTCATTTTAGAACCCAAAAGAGGGCCATCGTGCAAACTGCAGACAGCAGGAAGGGACGTTTGTCTTGCGTGTCTACAAGACACGTGTCACTGCTACGCAGTCAAAATAGCCTATTAATTGGGGCAGTACATTTTTTATAGTAAAACATCAGAATTTGTGAGGTAAAACATTAAAGCTAAGGACGCCCCCCCCCACAATGGTCTACAGATCAACATTGCTTTAAATACAAGCAAGCAATGAAGTTAAAACTTTTTGTTTTCTAATTCAGCAAGAACAGAAGGGGAGGGTGAATGAATCTCCATTCACCTGAACAGCTGTTGCTGCTAGGAAAGGAAGGTAAAATAAAGGGGTAAAAATTCCCCGAGTGCATGCTGTGGGTCAGTACTATCTTGAAAGACTCAAACTAAGATGCGGGGCACTCAGAGAAATAAAGTGATTTACTCAAATTCACAGAGCTAATAATCGGCAGAGCTGAGGTCTGAACTTCAGATCTTCACTCCAAGTTCTACGCCCTCTTCTGTTTGAGCTGTGCTGTTTTTGTGGCCTTGGAATCACAGCATCGTTCTTTGCTGGGAGCGAGGCAGCTGTAGGTACAGCGTGGGCCGCCAGTTCCCCAGGAAGACGGCAAGCCTTGTCCTGCCACTTCAGAAACCACTATTTTAGTGGTCTGTAGCTAGCCCTAGAAAGGGAAAGTGGCGGATAGTAGCCCAGAAAAAGCCACACTGCGGCTTATCAACTGGAAAGTCAACTTACATCCAGAAAACAGTGGATCCTTTTTTTCTGATTTATAGCTATAGTGAGGCGGGCAGAACAGGGCTGGAGGGGAAATTAACAGGCTGTTCTGAAGGGAATGGGGCAGCTCCGCCATCATCAGCTCTGTGAGGGCCTAACTCTAGGAGAGAGGTTTCCTGTCGGAGGGCACGTGGAAGCCCGTATCCTGGCAGAGGAGAGGTGTCAGTTAGAGCCAAATACACTCAAATTCCTAAGTTCAGGTCTACATGTCTCTCCATAAGTATCCTATTTTTCATGCTTGTGACTCTGAACGTGAGGTCTTTGGTGCTTAGCAAGGGTCCCATTTCAAATTGAAATCGTCAGGACGCTAAACCTGGAGGTGCTTAGGAAAACTACAGCCCTAAGTTGAGGCCCTAAGAATTTGGGGAGTGGCGTTTTAGGGAAGCTTGGAATCCATCCAGGATTTAATAGAAGGCAGTATTAGGAGACAACAGCCAAGAATCCAGGGCTGGCTCAAGATCAAGGAGTTAGGAGTACTGCCCAGACTGGAGGTTCTGCTGACTCCTGCGTCCTACTCCAGACTTAGAGAATGTATGTGGGGTCGGGCTCCTCAGGTGACTTTGATACCACCGTCGTCCATGTACTGGTATTTGGGAACCACTGTCTGCTGGTCGGTAAAGTTCCAGTTTGCAGAACGACAATAAAACAAGAAAGACTTAAAGATGTCACTGTGAGCCTCTTGCAGGAGAGGCGAGTTCAAAAACTAGCTTTGGGAAGGACCGCTGGTTCACAAAGGATTTGGCAACTTAAGAGGGTCTGGAAAGCAGCTAATTCGGGGGGAGCAAGCCGAGTGGCAGGTCCAGATGGGCAAACGCTTTCTAGATCAGCACCGGCAGGGAGGAGCGAGCTCACACTCGGTGTTGACAACACCGAGCAACAAAGGGATGCCCCTATCGCTGGGCGCCGGGGCGGTGGCCCCACCTCCTCCGCCGGGGCCCGCACGCCCGTCCCCGGTGAAGCGCGCGGCCCCGCCCAGCCAAGCACGGCGGAGCCGACACTTAGGGACGCCTAGGGCCGACTACACCCCCCGCATTTCGGAGGGCGCCCCCTCACCCTCTAAGCCGCGACGCGCCGCATCCCTCCGTGCGCTCGGCCCTCCCCAGCGAAGGATCTGAGAAGTTTGAACTGGGAACCGCTGCTTCCGCGCCCCTCAGACGTCACCCTCGGGCCCAGGGGCAGGGCGACGCGCTGACGTAAGGGGCGGGGCGCCAGGTGGGAGATGACGTGCACGTAAGGGGGCGGCCTTGGGGCGGCTCTCCGGCCTCGGGCGGGCATGTCGGCGGTGACGCGGCTGGCTCCTCTCGCGCGCGGCGGAGGCAGCCTCTTTAGAGGCCTCCGCGCGCGGGGTTCTGGAAACGGAGTCCGTCAGTGAGTGTCGGCTGGGGGCGGGGGCTTTGGCTGCTTCCCACGGAAAGCGCTAGCCTCTGGGACGTACTCACCTTGGGGCTGGGCGCCAAGGGCGGTCTCGGGTCCTGCTGCGACCTTCACCCCGACGCCTGCTGGGATTTGTAGTCCGACCATGCGTGGGGCGGTGCGTCCCTCTCGCTGCGCGGCGGCGGGTCCTGGGAGAGCTGGTTACAGTGGGGAAGTGGGGACGCTGTTCACTTGGCTGATGTTAAACACTGTTTGTACAGGTGGGGAGTTGGGGAGGGTGACGACCCGTTCCTGCACCAAGGGCCTTCTGCCCTCGAGAAATTCACAGTTGGGTGGGGACACAGGCTGAATGAAGCTAATCTGTAAGCTAGAGCAGGAGTTGGGGAGGCGAGGGTGGTCTAGGCCAAGTGCGAAGCTGGCAGCGGCAGAGGTGAGGTTGGAGACCTTAGGGCACGCGGAGGGAACGGTACAGGGTCCTGATGCCTGGCTGAAGAATCTAACCCAGGCGACAGCGGTCGCTGAGAGCTTTCAGTCGGATGTCATGTGGCCAGATTTTAATTCTGAAAAGTCATTCTGGCTGCAGGTTGGAGAATTAGTAGTTCTGTAAGGCACGGGAGGCGATCACCCAGAGGGAGTGGAAGCGTGGGAGAGGAGAGAGCGAAAAGTGAATGTTTGGGCAATATCAGAAGTTTTCTTTTTTAAAATAGATTTCTTTTTTGAGCAGTTTGAGAATCACGGCAAAATTGAGCGGAAGGTACAGAGACTTGTCATATACCGCTCCCCCCTGGCGACATGAATCACTTCTTCCATTGTCACCATCTCCCTTCAGAGTGGTACGCCTGTCACCGTTGGTGAACCTACATTGACACAGCATTGCCACCCAAAGTCCGTATTTTACATTAGGGTTCGCTCTTGCAACACCAGCACTAAAAGGAGTGAGCAGAAGAGTCAACTGGTGTGGTGTGCAGCCCCGAAAAACGACTGGAGAGCTTAGTGCTGGGATGCCAAGGGAGGGCGCACCTGCCAAAGCGAGGTGGTAGCTCAGAGAGAGTAAGCCGCACTGAGAATAGTACCTTGGATTTTTCCAGGTGGTGTTGAAGGCCCTTTGGATCATCCTCTGTATTTTACCAGCAGGCAGTGCAGGAGAGTGCCTGCCACATCAGCTGAGGGACCTTGGAAAGTGTCTTGATCTCTTCATGCTTCAGTTTTCTCGCCCATGTAATGGGGATAATAATGTTGACTGTGAGAGAATTAAATGAATTACTGTTTCTGAAGTGTTTCAGGGCAGTTGCTTGTGCAGAGTGAGGGCCATACAAGTATTTAACTGCTGTTGTGAGGGAACTGAGACTCAGGGAAATGAAAGGAGTGACTTGCCTAATGTCATGTGTTTATTAAGGATATGGAGCTGGGGCAGGTGTGGGGTGGGAAGAAGGAGCAGGCCTAGGGGACCTGAGCAAAGACAGCAATGGAGGGCTACCAGCAGTAGCCCTTGACTCTGCATGGGGAGGCTGAGGGGGGGCTCCTCTTTGCTGAGGTCTTGGTACTTCCATAACACGTGCTGATTTCACAGTGTGAGAGAGAAGTGAATAAATACAGGGTCTGGCACAAATAATGCCCCCCCCCCCTTTTTATTACAAAATCATAAGTCTAATTCTGTAACATAATATCACACTGAAGCACATCACATGACATTTTAGGTGCAATGTTCAAATTAAAACTATAAATTATTACACTCATATTATTACCCTACCAACCACACTCAAGCAAGCCTCACTTCTGCCGGATCCTGTATTTATGGAGTATCTTCTAGATTCCAGGATCTTTTCTAGGTGCTGGGGATAGAGCAGAAAACAGGAAAGATAACGGAGCTTCCATTCTGGAGAGAGGATAACAATAAGTAGAAAAGAAAAAAAGTTTAGGTACTATTTTTTTTTAAGCATAATTATTATTTTTAAGATTTTATTTATTTATTTTTAGAGAGAGAGAAAGAGAGGGAGAGAAACATCAATGTGTGTTGGCTCTCGCACACCCCCTGCTGGGGACCTGGCCCATAACCCAGGCATGTGCCCTGACTGGGAATAAAACCAATGACCCTTTGGTTCACAGGCCAGCACTCAATCCACTGAACCACACCAGCCAGAGCTAGGTACTGTTAAGTGACATGAAGAAGATAAAGCGGGGGATTAACCTAGAGTCCTTGGGATGCAGGAAGGGTTACTGTGTGCAGGATGATGTAGGAATGCATGCCTGAGGGTTTGAGTTGAACCAGGACCTGAGTGATGAGAAGTCAGCCAAGCAAAGATGCCTGGAAGAGCATCCCCACGAAGGAGATGGCAAATGCAGAGGCTCCGAGTGCTGCTGATGGGCCAGCAAGCTGGGAGGCTGGAGTGGGGTGAGCAGAGGGGAGGGTGGTAGAGGTGGGGTTGGAGAGACCTGCTGGGTCCAGATTAGGGAGGGCCTTGTAGGTGACGTGGCAGACGGGGTGGGAAGGGATACAGGCTTTTAAGCCTCAAAGTAATAAGATCTGGGTTATGTTTGAAAAACGTAACTTTCACCGAAGAGTTATGGTGCATTTTTGTGTTTAAACTTGACACTTAAAAATCCTGGTTTGGGACCCCACTTATTTCAAGTCATAGTTAAAATAACATGTCACTCTAGCAATAATGAAATGTGGAGAGTGGGTTTGAACTATAGTTCTCAAGTCTTATTTAATGAGTTTAAATGATGGGCCCTTATAACTAGATCTCATCCAACACCTATCCAAGAAGCAACCTCTTGTTACAATGTCTTCTTTCCCATAGAGTGGTCTTCTAATAAAGATTGTAATAGAGCAGAGGATATAATTTGCCTTTGAAATAGATGGTTAAAGTAGAACAAAATCAACTTGCTTATTTTTCTGGATAAGCTAGTGACTAGTTACCACAGGTTCACAGTCCCTTAACCAAGACTATTGGGACCAGTACCTCATTATCAACACATTCACATTTCTGGTGCATGATACACGAATATTCACTGAAGGAAAATCATAATTAATCTTGTCAGTTTGGGCCAGTTTTTGCTGCTATGCAAGTTTAAAGTGAGCTTTATGAAAACAATAATTTGAGGGATCTTGGAGCGCTATCGTTCTGTATTTCGTGGAGGAGAGAAGTGTTAGCTTTCGTTTCTGGATGTAACACAAGAGTTTTGGACGACCGAGTACTTTGAAGATGTGGCAAGCTGCTGAACATTCTCCTTTTGTCTCACAGTGCTGGTGGCGGCGTGCACATCAAGCCCCGGTACAGAGAGTTTCCCCAGCTCACCCGATCCCAGGTGATCCAGGCCGAGTTCTTCAGCGCAACCATGTGGTTCTGGATTCTCTGGCGCTTCTGGCATGACTCAGATGCTGTGCTGGTCAGTGCCGGGGAATGTTCTCCTTGTTGGGTGGGAAGGGGGAAGAAATATTCACAGCTTAGCTTTTTTTCTGTGTGTGTAGACTGTTTTTCTATCTGTAGTTTTAATTACTTGGGTCAACCGTGGTCTGAAAATATTACACGGAAAGTTCTAGAAATAAGGAATTTATAAGTTTTAAATTGTGCCCCATTCTGAGTAGCGTGACAAAGTCTTGTGCTGGCCTGCTCTGTTCTGCCCACGACATGAACTGTCCCTTCGTCTACCGCCTCCCACCGTACACAGTACCTGCCGTTATCGGACCGAGTGTGGTGGTGTCGCAGTGCTTGGGTTCAAGCCACCCTTTTTTTACTTAATGATGGCTCCCACGCACAAGGGCAGGGATGCTGGCGATTCAGATCTGCCCCAGAGATGTCGTAAAGTGCTTCCTTTAAGGGAAAAGGCATTTATGTACAGGAAAATACATTGTGTGCGTAGAACTCAGCACTATCCATGGTTTGAGGCATCCACTGGGGGTCTTGGAACTCCGTGGGTAAAGGGGGGCTACTGCGTATCCCTTCAGGTTGTCCTGTGTGTATGCAGTAATCTTGTTAATGAAACATGGCTTACCTTTTCTACTAAAGAGTGCACCTGTAGGTTGTCCATGGCTTATCTCTTATTTGGAGGGAGACTAGAAACTAATTCCTTTTTACTTTCTGAACTAGGGGTTCATCAGCAGCTTAGGTTTTACACTTAAATTCTTTAAATAATGACTGTCATGTAGTCTGTCTGGGGCCCAAGGCAGCCAGATTGGGGTGGGGTAGATGCGGGCTAATTTGTTTTGAGGAGGGAAGTTCTCTTGTATTTGTACAGACCCTATTCACTAGGAAATGACAGCTTCAAGCCACTGAAATCTGTGCTTGTCGATCCAGAATACTTTGCATTTTAGTAAGCCCGGTTTTGTTTCTAGGGCAGGAAAAAATGTGAAGTAAGTTTTAGAAGCGTCAGGTTGGTTAGTGTCCCGTTGCTGTAGTATCCCTGGTGCCCCATGAGCAGCTGCCTGCTGTCTTCACTGGTGGCACGCAGACACCTGCCTCACTGTGGGCGAGCTCTCAGGAGGGTACGTGGCTATTTGGCGTGAGACGATGGTGCAGCCAGACGTGCCTTAGATCGGGGTTGAAGATGAACGAGCCCACCGCAGGCCCCCAGGTCTCCCAGCAGGAATGACAGAACAGTTTGAGTCACGCATTGTATTACGTTGTGCCAGGGCTTCAAGACATTGTTGAGATGTGGGGTATCTTTGAAATCCGGTGCCTGCGTTTCCTCAGTCCTCCATGACAAACACCTGCCTAAACTCTGGCTCAGGCTGTGGGCTTCAGAAGGAGCAGGCTCTTAAAATTCAGGCCACAGCTTATACTGAACGGGTCGAAGAACAGCTGGACCATCGAGTGACGTAGTAGAGTTAGTTCCTGTCAAGGGCATGTCAAGGGCTGTCTATGTTACAGCATTATCACATTTTTTTCCTTTCAGAATTTCTTTTTAGATGGGATTGTGTGGAGTATAGATTCTTGACTCTTTTTTTTTTTTTTTTTTAATGTCGTCACCAGGGTCACTTTCCGTATCCAGATCCTTCCCAGTGGACGGATGAAGAATTAGGCATCCCTCCTGATGATGAAGACTGAAAACGTAGACTTAACTCTTTACAAGTGGGTACGCCCCAGATTTCTATTTTTTTAGAGTTGTATTTACCTTTTGTCAGTAACGCTGTTTTGACGGTACCTATGATGGTCTCGAAGGAATATGTATTTTCTAGCAGAGGAACAATGAACTCTTATCATGTCTCATTTCTGAATATAGTATTTTTACATTTGCTGCACACCCCACCCCACCCTAATTTGGTCTCATCTTCCTTTTCATTGTATAGTTTTAAAAATTCTTTTTTCTTAAGTTATGTTACAATTTAGGGTCCTATTTATCCATCAAAGGCTTTTAAGCACCAACTCTGCACAGAGATGAAAGGAGTGGACAACACAGACGGGGCGTGCAGTGCATGTTTATCGTTGCAAAAATACTCCAGTGTTCTCCCTTAGCATTCACATGGAAGGTTCCAGCGTATGGGAATGCTGTGATATGGATTTGCATGGAAATGAACTATTTACACAGTACAAGGTTAGGACCCTTTCATTTCCAGATTAGGAAGTCAGTTTTTCTTTTTTCAAAAAGAAGGTATTCGGAGAAGTTCCTTGTTCTGCAACCCCTCGGAGGTTAAGACATTCTCACTTACCGTGTTTTTAAATTACTCATTGCACAGTTTTAATTGCCAACAAAATGCCTTGGAAATTGTTTTAAAGGGTAGGAAGCATTAAGTGATAGTTGAGTGTTCCCATTAAATTGTATTACTAGTATTGCCTTTATAATTTTAATTAGAAGTAGCTTATTGACATGAAAATTATAGCAGTTTTTGGGTGTGTATGGAGGAGAGGGGTGGGAAAAATGTCACCAAAGGGCAGGCAGTTCAAGCTGTTCTACAGCCTGTATGTCCGGGTTTGTTAATGGACAGTGAGGGTCCCAGTCCTTCGGGCCTCCGCTCCCCCTCAGCTAGCGTGTCTGCCGGCACCGACCTCTTCCTGCCCTCTCACAGATGTCCCAGCATTCCCACACGCAGTCATTAGCAGTTTGTTTTAATAACTAGACTGTCCCCGGGTGTCCAACCTGCAGCTTGCGATGCGGCCCAGGATGGCTATGAATGAGGCCCAACACAAAATTGTAAATTTACTTAAAACCTTTTTTTTTTTGCTCATCCGTTTTTGTTAGTGTTTGTGTATTTAATGTGCGGCCCAAGACAACTCTTCTCCTTCAGGCATGGCCCAGAGATGCCAAAATGTTGGACACCCCTGCGTGAAAGCCCTTGGAGAGAGCATGGTGATTTTGCTTCCTTCCTCTATAAGGCCACTCATGATTAGTGCTGAGTGGATGCCTGAGTAGTTGAATGAACAGAATTAGGGATCTGCATCACTGAAAATGAAAGTACTTAAAGCTTTCCAATTTTGTTTCTCTGCAGGAGCTAGGTGAGAAGTTCACGAAGTCATGGACTCCAATTCGTATTGGATTTTGAAGTTGTAAAATAAAGTGTTTTGGTCAAGAACGAGGCACTGAGTTATGGGCGTTTCTGAGTACCGCCACCCTCTTTGGATTGTTTCCTGTGCCAACTGCTTACAGGCCCTTTCAGAGGATTCTCTTGGGTGCTGGGCGCTGTTGTTAACTCCTTTCACCGGGGAGGACATCGCGTTTCGGGGGGATGAGGTGACTTGTTTGCGGTGACACACTGATGGGTGATGGTAGTAAGTCTGAGCCCACACTTAGCTCCAGTGTAGCACTGCCTGCCTCCCAAATGTCTTAGTCACACGTATGTTGAGAGTTGATGTGAAAACCTGCCACTTCTCTACTGCTGGTGTCTTGTTGCCCTGAGTGTACAGAGGTTAGAGATCAGGGCAGGCCATTCACTGTTTTTACGTGTCTGTTGTGGGCTGGGCACTGTGTTCAGTGGTCATTTGAGGAGCTCGTAAGACACTTTTGCTAGGAATTCTTAGGGCTGGAGGAATGGGAGACAAGGGTGAATGGGTTATTTTTTCTAAAATTTGTTTCAAAGTACTTTCCAGCAGTCTGTAGCATCAATTCTGAGAGTAGGAAGGACAGGATTGTCCTCTATCCACAGGTAAAAATTTGTAGGGCAGAGTGGTTTAATGACTTGCCTGGAAACCATTCATATTTTTAATTTGGGTTTTTGACCACCTCGGTACTGGGAATACAGTGCTCAACAAGACAGGTAAGATTCTATTCACAGGGAACTTAGATTTTAGAGAGGGGAAAAAGACTAAGTAAAGTTGACAAGTGCTATGAAGGAAATATCATTGGGTGACGTGCTCGGGACAGGTGGTCTTTTGGGTGGGCGGGGAAAGCATTTGACCTGGAACCTGAAGTAGTAGTAGTGGGGGGACCAGTTTTGCGAAGTCTGAGGGGAAAGTGCTGTAGGGACAAGGAACAGCAAGGCCCAAAGTCTAGGGTGGGACCAAAGTCGGCATGTTTCAGGAACAGGAGGTCCAGTGGGGCCCAGGCAGGTGAGGAGAGGTTAGGGTAGAGGAAGTTAATAGGTCATGGTTGCAGGTTCAGGGTGATGTGCAATACAGTAAGGAGCTCCTGGCAGGGCCTGAGCAGGGTGGGTGGGGTGTGACTGATGAAACTGCCTAGTCCTTACTTACGTTTGCACTGCCTCTCCTCGGTTGTCACTGGGCACCATGACAGCCAAGGCTGAAGCAAGTGGGACCAGCAGCCTCCCTCTCCCCCACTGCCAGCCCCAGCAGTCCTGAGCCTGTTGCACGGGGTGCTGGGACATGCCCCTTGGTGAGCTGTCTCAGCTGATGAATATTTAGTTGGAAAGACCATCAGATCTCTGTACTTTTCATTTCTCTTGCCCCTTGTCCTGCCACATCAAGAAAATTTTGGGGCAAGAATACAATTTATAACAGTTAACTCAAGTAGTATAATCTCATTAGCTGTTTTCCTTAGAGACCAATCACAATGGCCTGACTTGAAGTCAAAGGTAACTTTAAAACAGCAGTGTTCTAAATTCAGCCAGTGTGGCCCCCACCTACTGGATCCTCTTGTCCATACTTGGGGCCGGGCAGCCAGTTTGCAATGATGTGGAAATTGACCCAGCCTTTTCTCAAAGGCTGTTAACAGCTTATGGGAAAATACTCGTGTGGAGAGGGTCCCAAAGAGATGCTTAGTACATTTGATGGATGGCTACGTGCAGTTAAGTAACAGCGAGAACTTAAAAATGTGTTCATTTATGAAGCCCTCATATTCTTTTTTATAGATGAGGAAGTTTAGCTATAGATGGGTTGGGTAATTTGCCCAAGCTCATACAGCCAGTTAGGGAGCTGAGGTTCAAACCCTGGCTGTCCGGCCCTAGGTTAAGTCAGCGTATCTCAGAGTTACCACAGCACAGTGTAAACCTTTTTATGACCTACTTTTTTTTAAACTGTATTTTTTTCCATTACCATTTATCCCCCTTATACCTCCCTCCCCCCTCCAGACCCACTCTTAATTTTATATTGTGACCTAAAATATCAATTATACACACACATAAAGATTTTTGAAACAGTACTTACCTGTGATGCACTGATGTTTTCCTCGTATTCTACATAAAAAATGCTTGAGAGAGACTCATTTTACTACTCATTAATAGGTGTCAACCTGCAGCTTAACAAACTGGCAGAGTTTAAGAACTCTGGCTTTGGAGGCAAGCTTGTGGATGGGACTCACTGCTCCGCCATTTACTAGCTGTGAGTTTGGCCAGGTTACTTATCTGATCTATGCCTAAATTTCCTCATTTCTACATGGACAAATAGAGTAAATGGGTTAGCACATACAGCCCTTAGAATGATGTCTGGCATGAAGGAATACTCTCTCAATGGAAGTAACTTATTTCTAGACCACTGGGCCTAAGCTAAGTTTACAGTGACCCGAGTCCCAATTTGATTTTATAGAAAAGCCTTCATATGGGGAGAGTCAGCTACCATCAGACATCCCACCAGATGCGGTGCCGGCGCCACCTCTGCCTAAAACTAGACGGACATCTAGGATGTCTCCCTAATGAGGAGCTAAAGCTATGTTCAAAGTAAGTTGTAGGGTGTGCCTGGAGAGAGAGAGACCTTCCCAAATGGGAAGGTAGGTGGTGGACGACTTAACTGATGGCAACAGAGATCAGGTATCACAAACTAACCCCAACTTGTAGCTTCTATTCCTGTGGAAATGAGTGTAAAGAACACAATGGGTTATCTAATAGGTTAGAGACGGGAGGTATTGTACAAGGAACACCCGCTGGATGCACACCAACAGGAAGGTACAGAAGTAAGTCTTCTGTAGAAGTCGTCAATCTGGTTGCTTGTGGCCACGGTCTCGTCAGGAGCCTCATGGGAACAAGTGTGCAGTGAGGAAGCAGGGGCTGCTTGACCTGCTGCTGACCTACCTCAGCAGCTGGGCCTTTGGCTTTTGTCATGGACAGGAGCAGTGGCTCGCTTAATAGACAGCAGGGGGCCAGTGGAGTATGCCTTGCGCTACACCCACATCTATCCAACTGTCATGGCAGGCATCACGACAGAGTGATGTAAAACCCAAAGTGCTGATGTGGGGATAGGGGGCCTGACTTCAGTCCTGGCTCTGCGAGCCTAGGCAGACCTTCCTTGGGGCTTCACATTCAGTAACTGAGGAGACTTGGACCAGATTACTTTTAAGAACTCTCTGCTCTAATATTTTGTGCATCTAAGACTATCTAATCTAGGCAATAGGTCCAATGATCACAGCTTCTGACAAAATTTCAGAAAAGCTAGTGTGGTAGGGTGCTCTATAATAGGATTTTATCACAACAATTAAAGCACTCAATTCTGGGCTAACTTTTAAGGAAAACCTCATAGTATAACACATTCTTTAAAAATAAGGCCGCGGCTGTTGTAATCAGGTGAGGTTATCTAGAAAATGAGTTTCTAAGACATTTGTATTACAGAATCACGCGTTTCCGGTGAGAAAACCGCAGTTCGGAGAAAGTACTTTGAAGTCTGGGCAGCATTTTATTAGTTGGAGGGGCATGCAGGCCAGAAACCAGACATGTCAAACACGTGCCGTCTTGAAGTTTTCTGTTCCTATTGTTCTCAAATGCTGCGTTTCCAGGCGAAGTTTCAAAAACAGTTTACTTATTCCTGGAAACTGCTCAGTAATCTGACATAGTGTGAAGATACTCTGGGTACCTTTCAAACTTCAAGTACTGAAATCAAATGCATAAAATCAACTCTTTGGGGTAGCTAGCATTTAAAAAAAAATTAAGTAAAAAACATGAGTGTATAGTTTCAAATATATACATATATGTGTGTGTGTACCTTCTGTGTTCCTACAGAAAACAATATTGGAAATTGTGTCAAAAAAGTTTGAAAGCTCCAGACAGACCCCTTAAATGGCTCCATTACAGCATGCACTTCACCTGAGCCCTTGGAGGGGACCAGTCAGGTCGCAGAATCCAAACACTTGAGGGTCATCGCTACAACCGTGCGGCCAGTACAGTGTAGCAGGTCTTCGGCTTGACAACTTTAGAACTCCTCCTGTAAGTAACTCCTGCCCACCAAACAGCCATCGACACTGTACATGAGAAACAAAAGGTACGGTTCCCAGGCCCTTCCCTGCCTGGACGACCGACTGTCCAAACCCTGACTATCTCCGTTACTGGATGTGAGAGTGCTGGGAAAATAATGTTGATAAAGACTTCTCCATGCATTCAATCTTTATTATAGCAGGATTCGCATATTCACATCAAGTACATAGAACTTTTTTTGCCTTTTATATAATACAGAGTTTTTAAATAACTTTACACAGAAATAAATTTCTTCAATCTGAGTTTCAGCTATCTTTTTTTATTTAATTCTTCATGCTTTCTATCCAAACTGAACAATATTTTCCATTGTACAAATTTACATGAGAAAAATTCCAAAGTACAAATGAAGGGACCTGAGCAGGAAAGAGAACCAAAGTATCAAGAAGTCGGTTTGGGGAAGAATTGGGGAAAAAAAAAAGATTCAAGCAAACATTGAGGATTAAGGGACAAGAGGGAGACATCATCCATTTGACTGAAAATAAATGTCTTCTTTTTATGAATTCAAAAATAAGTTTTAAAAATAGTTACTCCATAATTTTTGCAAAGCAGGTACAGAGAGGTCTGTGGGCAGTTAGAAAGCCCCCATCTGTTCATTGGGCACACCCCAGCCTCCACGAGAGCCTCTGCAACGCTCAAGTGAGACTGAAGAGAGCGACACCCGAACCTTTGGCAGCGAGACAGAGGGATGTGTACGTGAACTGCCGTGAGGCTTGGAGCGGTGAACCTGGAGCCATTGCTTCCCCTCAGTTACAACGTGAAGGGTTTCCCTTTCCTCTCCCTTAGAGAAGATGTATCCTCAAACCAAGATGAAAATGAAAAGGGGGATGATGTCTTTTTTCTTGGTCTGAACCAAAGAGCAACCGTAACGACAGTAGAGAATTCAACAGAACATGTCAGTAAATGGTCATATGCAATCCCCCAATCGGGTGTACGCTCCTACTTTAGGAGAAGCAGAAACGGCTGAGTGAGGAAAGGGCCAGAGTGTACAACCAACGAAAGTATGTCACTGTGATAGTCCTTCCAATCAGGCGACATCATGAAGGCCAAACCGAGACTACAGCGTGTAGTGTGGCCAAAGGAAACAGAGGACCGAATGAGCACATTTTCAAATGGAGGGAAAAGGGCACAGCGCACACACACACACCCCGTATGTAAACTAATGTAACATGAAGATAAATAAGACATAAAGATTAGCCACTTATGTCGGTAATTAATGTGAATAAAAAGGCATTATGTTTTCATAGCTGGTTTTAATCAGCTATGTCTGGAACACACACAGATGTATAAGGAAGGAATGATTTTCTTAAAAAACCGTTCACAGCTTAGAATAAAAAGCACACTTATTGCACTCTTACATTTTATTTCAGATAATTCTGGTTTATGTCCCCACCCTCACATCAATTTTTCCCTACCCTCAGACTTACTCCCACACCCTCCCCCATCCTATTTGGTCCATTTTTTCCTATATTTGTGCCTAGTCTGTGAGTTTTGTTGCTTAAGCTAGTCTGAAGTTTCCTGCTATGTAACTCCTACTCCACCAAAACACACACGGGTTAAAAAAGCTTAACACACAAACACAACACAATATTTTTCAAAAGAAAACAGGTACTAAGCAACTTACTCGTGACCCCACTGCACCCCTGTAACAGGAACCCCTCCTCTGCTGCATCTCCTAAGTGAAATTCATGCCCCACTCCCTACGGAGATACCGTGACGAGAAGGAGCCTCTCATGGGTGCTGGAGAATCTGCTCAGCCTGTCAGGAGACGTGGATGGTTTGCACAAATCCTTTCTCCTTTTTTTGATACTAACATGAATAAACATATTTCAGTTTCTTATTTTTAAAGAGTATTTCAATATATAGAATTCTTTTAAAAATGCATCACAAAAAAACACTGCTGTGTCCTTGTGCACAGCTGGTTATACCATTGTAATTAATTAGCCAAAACAGCTAAATAAAATTAAACATTTTAATGAAACTGATTTAATAATTAATAGGCCTGAATTAACAGTTGAAGTTGTGATGCTGAAATAAAAGATTTACTTAAACACTTTTTTGAGGTGGAAACTAACCGTCTCTATGCATTTTAAAATAAAGCACTGTTACCTTAATTTAAGATTTTAGGACTTAAGTTTTTGACCTCTTCTACCTTAAAAATACCTGATAGAAACTGTTAATTATCCTTCTTACAAGTGACAAAATTTAGGGCTGAATTTCAATATAAATGCCCAAACAGAAGTAAAAATAAGTCATCTGAAAACAACAAAACAAAGCTTACTGTCAAGTGTACTGATATAACAAAAATCTTACCAGCATTTTCAATTTTATCAGAGCTGGCAACATGGAACATAAATACAGTGGCCACTTCATTCTCCGCTGGCCAATACACAAATCAGGCAGAGGCGCTACAGTACTCCTTGGATGCTCAACGACCTATGGGCATCAGTAACACACCTTGGTAAAACATCTTGAGAACTCGCTGAAGACAGTATATTGCCTTTCTTGGGTGGTGAGGAATGAAACAAGATGCAAGAAGCATTCCATGGAGCGGCCAGGTCATTAACTATGCCAATGCCCTCTCATACAGCACCCCCAAGTCCCACAGCACCCCACACAGCATTAGCAGCACTGTCCTGCTTAATTTGCCAACCAGTCCTGGGAGGCAAGTTTATATTTCAAATTCTGAAAAATCAGTGTCTAGGTTGGCAGCAGTATTCTGGAAACTGATAAAATCAAATTCTGTCCCGTATTTTAATTTCCTTCCCCCTTCTCACAAAGTTAACACACACAACTGCTGCCCAGCATACAGCACTTCAACCTTAAACTACAGCAATTTCTTAAAATGTCTGTCAAATATTTCTGTTATATAAAAGTTCCATGCTTTGAAGAACCTATGGGAGTAGAAAAAGTTTCTCTAGAAATGTCACTGAACTATAATTTCAACCTATTTGCTCTATGTGATAAATATATCTGACTATACTAGGGATTATGTGCTTTAAAAAAATAACTTTGTTCACTGAAAATTTACCTGTGTTTTTTCATTGTCTTAAATGTGATTTTGGCTATAAACTCTTTAGTGCATTTATCTTTGCAGTCTAAATTGCACTCTAAAAAATATTAACACAGCTGAGTTAGACCAGAGTGGCTGCTCTCTTCACAAGTCACTGATTTCTGCTAATATTTTAGCTTTTTTATTGCATCATGAAGGCACAGTAAGATCATTTGGCAAATTGTCAAGGTATTTTTCTAGAGCCTCACCTTCACCATTCCAATGTGTGATCTGTAAGGTACCTCCTGCTCATACTCACAGTAAACCTTCCATGTCTGGCTACGCGTGTTTTTAAAAAATAGCCTGATGGTTGGAAGCTGCTAGTCTCAAGGTGCTGCTGCTCTTCTAGCACTAACAATGCCAACTTGGACAGAGAAGAGAATCTTGGGAAATGGGTAATGATTCTCTACCCTCTGAGCTGGGCAGTCTGTTGGAGTATCTGTGCATGTGACAAAGCTGTGGATAACTCATTATGAAGGTGTATTGTCTTGCCAAGCCCACTGGAAATTAAAATTATATCATTGTTAGTGAAGTGATACCATAACTATTTAATTTCATGCAACTGACTTAAGGTTGAGATTCTGAAACGTACCCCTAAACAGATTCTGGTACCACTTGCCAACAACATTCAGACACTCTGACTGAGCTACATTTTTCAGTATTACTGCTTAAATGTATTAATGCCCTTTAGGACGAAACGAGAGTGCTCACGAACAAGCACACACAAAAGTTAAAATCCTAAGTCATCTTCATGTTCTAGAGCTCCTGACTTTTCATATTTTAAAATAAATAACTATTCATTACCTCATTCTGAGGAGGTAGTTTTTGAAGAGGTCACCTGAACTCTGCAGTATGCTTCAGACTCAAGCTAGAGGAGGCGGAGGGTGAATGTACAGGAGGGGTGAGCAGCAGTTCCAAGGCTGCCTGATGAGCAGAAGGTAACACGGTGTGATAAAGCACTGTGACTGCACCCCGCGAGAACCTAGGAGCGATTTACAGTTTCAGGCTGGCAGTGTTGGAGTCCTGAATTGCTTCTTTGTGACTACAGAGTGCCCTTTCTTCTCCAACACCAACGTGAATATAACACGTAACTTCACGGACGTGATTTTATCTTCTAGGACGCCCCAGTCCGTCCTACCAGATCTCACATACAATCAGGGACTGCACATTCAGGAGCCTGAATTTGACAGCTAGACAAAATCTTCTAAGGTGCACGTAAGTACAAATAATCACACTGGATTTTTCTATTCACAAATCCCTTTGATAAACTACTTTTTGGTCAATATTATTTCAGTGGCAAAAGTCTAGACCCTAGACTGTAGTTTAATGATAAAAAAAAGTCCATCAGGAATACTACATCTTTTAAAACAATCATTTGTGGTCGCTCTCAAATTTTTCAGAAGGCTTCACCTCTCCTAACCCAAAGTAAAATACACCACAGAAGGCACTACAGCCACTTTATGGAAAAGACAGATAACTACAACCTTACAAGATAATCAGTGAAGCAGCCACATACTATTTATACAAATTACTCATAAAGTGCTTAGCACACCAAGGAGTTCTTCCTTGTATTTCTTAGGAGCTCAGCAAGTCTATCTGTAGTTAAGCATCAAAGAATAAAGCAAGTGAAACTCAGAGGTAAACCCTTTTTCCTATCAGTTGTAAACGAGAGCAAAAACAATCTGATGGATAAAAGGAAGAAATGGGAAATTTTCAAATCTTTTTTTAAGGGCTCTATAAAAATCTCTCAAGAATACCCTGAGCCTGGCTTCTGGGCACAGATGCATTTGAGATCAAGTCTGTTCCTTCTTTTCAAATGAGATAGCAACCTATTTTGAAAGAAAGGGAAGAAGAAAGTGTATTAGCATGAATTTTGTGTGGAGCACTCCAGCGCTCAGCTTCCTCCGTCCCTGTGCTGGCTCAGGCTGCCCTAAGCAGTCCTGCACCTGAGCCTGCAGCAGGCTCTGTCTCCTCAGCACACAGGCCTAGAGTTTAAAGCCCAGCTCTCTGGAATCTTGGTAAAGGGAACACAAGGACGTTTCAAAGCATCCATGGGGACCATCTTTAGAAAGAAAAATAAACAATGCTTTTCACAGAGGCAGTATTATACTCATAAGATGCTCTTCAAATGAGCACGAATCATTTCCATCTGTGCAATTTCTGAATTTTGTTAAGATACTGCTCCGCCCATGTAAGAGTTAAGAACACACTGCTTTTCAAACTCGCTAATAAACTTCTGTATATTTTTCATCCTACTGGGACAGCTTTTTACAAATCTGTGGAATTTTCAGTAGGCTTTCCTGTGAATACAAGTATTTTAGCAAAAATCATCTAATGGCAGTGAGCTTTAGTAGAATGAAAGATAATGGGGTGAGTTACAATTTGCAATTTTAAAATAACAATTTCTAATTCCCTGGTTTATTTTATAGGTCCTGTCTCATTTCTTTCAGACCCTTAGCTACCTGGCTTGGCTGGGTTGGGTACATTTGATTTGATGTACATTCCTAAATCCTGATGAGAGATTCTAGAGTCCTGAGAAGGGAGGTATTTGTCATTAATTTACCATTAATATGTCCAGAGTCACTTTTTTTGTCCCTACTGTGACTTACACCACCCTTATCAAAGGCCAAAGGAAGCTAGGACTAGGTTATATTTTCTACTTATACAAAGAGAAAGAATGAGGTTCTTAATATCACAGCAGCTTTCTATAAAAGCAACTGATATTAGGGTTCACACGTCCTCTCTTAGTCCCAATACACCTAAAACTGCTCTATTCTCTGCCTGGGGAACTCAGCTGCCAAATTACCCAACCTTTTGAAGACCAGGCTTGGGAAAAAAGGAAGAAGGAGAATAAATGGAGACGCCACCATCTTTATTTCAGGTTGCATGTTCTAGATGAGAGACTAGAAAGAGGACGGGGATGTAGTGTAGAAGGAAACTGGAAGAAACAATGAGACTAGCAAAGATGTTAGTATGGATCCAGCAAGTACCATTAATTTAAAAATTATAAATATTTGTTATACGCTAAGACTCCTCATATTTAGGTAGAGAAAAGGATAATTTTTCTTTAAAAGTTGTTTATATAACAAAAATACAATTTTCCAGGATATATAATTCTAGTGGGAAGTATTATTTCATTCCAATTCAATTAAATCTGAAAATTATTTTCTTTTTAATAAAAATATAATAGAAGAAACTCAGAAATTAAAACTTGTACCTTACATTTAAATTACATAAATGTCTCACATTCAAAACTGTTATCAAGCAGTTTTGTAGGCTTTTAATTAGATACCACCATGGCATTTTTGTGCCTTGGACAAAGTAGCCACATAAGTACTTGGTGACTTGGAAGAGCTTAGGAGGAAGATTTTCCTGAGAACTTGCTATATTGTGGAGGAGAAAAAAATCCCCAAACACTTCTCTTCATTGCTGGACCCAATGAGCAAAGACGGCAACGTGTGCCAGCACTTTCCAGCCTGCTTGGTTAGGCAGACACCCTCAATGAGCAAGGAAATAAAGGCCAGAAATCCAGGAGGTCAGGAAAAAGATGCAGCATTCCCTTTTCCTCTGCACCAAAACGTAGCTCCATCTCCCCTCTCATCCTCCATTTAGATAAAATAGCTCATTTTGATACGAATCTGTCAAGGACTGAACGTGCACCACAGAGAAGGGCATGCTGCGTTTTTGTTCCGTCCCTCAGAAATTAACCGGTGGTGGCTAGGGGAAAGAGCTCCACAACAGAATCCCAGAACAGGAAAGAGAACGATGCTTGGTGAATGCAACTGCCCCATCAGATGATGAGCCACTCATTGATCTGGTGGTTAGAAGGGCACAGTTGACCGGCAGACCTTCCAGAGCAAATCTCCCAAGCTGTAGCAGCAGTTTCTTTCCATCATGCCTGACCATCAAAAGGTCAGAACTCAGGGTCTCTCCTCTTTCTTCCTGGGAGTGGGCAGACTTGTATGCACGTGGTGTTTGTGTTGAAGAAGAAACACTGGCAGCAGAGAATTCTGGTTCCTAAAACATTCTTCCCTCTTTTCTTGGATGGAAAGTTCCATTCTGTTCCACACCAGCTTATGCATTGAAAAATTTGAATCTTTAAAAAAAGATCTGAGGAACAGAACTGTGTTTTGATGTTAACAAACTGTACGAACACAAGACTTAAGAAGTAAGAGTCGATGCTGCCATGATGGTGTGGCTACTTGAAGGCTGCAAATTCTCCTGTAGAGGGGGGACAAGAGCTATTTTCAAAAAAGTTATCCCAATTAACCTAGAGACACAAAGACGACTCACTGAAACCTCACTGAAAGGTGACTAGCTATCTTATAAATCAACCAACATCATTGCTAATTTAAAGAGCAAAAATGCCTGAAACCCATGAAAGACGACAACTTAGACAGACACAGACTATGGTTCAATTACATCAATTAAATATCAAGTCTGCAGATAATTTCCTAGTTGAGTTTTACATGCTGTTTCTAATCAGGCTGAAAATGGTTCCAATGAACAATATCTCAGAAACTGATTGTAAGATAGTAAGTCTTCCTTACTTTCTACAATAGTAATTGTAGAATACTTTGCCCCTGAAATATCAACTCATTTTCATTATAATGTCACTATTAGAAAGGAAGAAGTAGAATTTATCCTCATTATTTTCCGCAAAAGAGAAAATTAAGAGGGGAAATGATTTGTCCACATTGCACATTTGATCGAAGGAAGGAAAATCTAGACCCTCCACTTCTAGTTCATTTCACCTTTCCAACTACCAAAAAATTACATATGGGCACATGTCACTGGGCAGGATTCTCAGTGTAAGAATTGTTTAAACCACAAAATCTGTTGGAGGTACGACACTCTTTTAGCTTACTGAAGTTGGGGGCTTCCTAGAGGGCCTTGTTTTTCACCTGCCATTTTGTCCACAGTTGCTATTGAACTTGGGACTAGGGGTCGGTTCTTCTTGTTCACTACAGTTCGTTCTGGGGGGTTGGTCAATAACTGGGGACTATCAGAATTTAGCCAGCCTTAACA